>LLEY01000077.1:0-286665 GCA_001414485.1 Calycina herbarum | reverse complement strand
CCCCCCCCCCCCCCCCCAACCCATTTCTCTTCCCCTTTCCCCTCCTCTCTTTTTATCTCCACTAACCCACACCCCCCAAAGATGGCAGCATTCAACGTCACCTCAATCGACCTAAGTTCCTTCGGGTACCCAGATGACGCAAGCTTTACCGACCCCATGGCTGCTATATGGAGAGCAAAGCCAGTGACTGGACAAACGAATCTCCAGGAGGTCCAAGATACGATTTTGCCATTGTTTGTTGGGTTGGGGGCTTATCCCTCTGTACCGGCTGTTGAGGAGGCTCTTAAAGCGTATTATGCTCTTAATGGGCAGCCGGCTGATGGGATCGCACCTAATGTGTGAGCTAGGTATCATGGAATGAACTAGAGATGCTGGTGGCTTGCTAAGTATTTAGGGGGTGAGTGTAAGTAGGAAGAGCGTGAGGGGTGCTTGTTTGGGGCGAGGAAGGGAGGGAGGTTGGAAGTGAAAGAGTTTTTGTTGCTCATCTCGTTTTGTCTTTCTTGTTCTTGCAAGTTACTTTCACAGTCAAGAAGAGTATGTTTATCTCTTTACATATATGAGTCTAGTTCAGATTATCGTTACATGGCAGATGCTGAATGGAAAGGAAATGTTGTGGGGCACACGTGACCTGGCACTTGTACCCCACAACAGGAAATCGCTGTGAGTGACCCCTTCATTGTCCCCTCATCTCGCTTATGGTAAGTATATCAGAGCCGCCCACACCGGCGAACTCAATGCATGTCCTCTATTTTTAGTCTACTCTTATTTTTTGTTGCCAACCTCCCCGTGATCATCCTCTAGCTCTTCTATTTCATCATCGTCGTTGAAAGGCTCGAGAACCACTGACTCCGGAACGAATTCCGCATAAGGTCTCTCATCTCTAATACACCACTTCCCATCAATTCTCTGTCGCATTCGAAATAGTGGACCTTCTGGGTGCGGAGAATTTTCTGGGACGGGACTTATATCGTGAATCCTCGCCCATTCCGAAGGCACCACGTCACCCATCGCGTCCACGAGATCCTCCAATCCTTCTTCTTCAATCTGAATCACTCTCTCAACCACTTTAATTGTCAACCTATTATTCCAAATGGATTGCTGAGCAGATGTTTCAAGCAAGGAAAGTGCTTTTCGTCGTACGGCTGGGTTCCGACATTTGATTGCGATCATGTACATGTGTATGAAGACATGTTCTTGAAAATAATACGCCGTTTGGTTCGCTTTTTGATGCTTCTCGAAGACCTTAGCGGATTTGTTGTATATCGAAATAATCTGGTCAACAATGCTTGCGAATTCCTTTGCATATGCATCGTAACGGGTTTCCACGACGTTGAATCTTCCAGGCAGATATAGGTAAAGAATCCTTGCCACCAATGTCAAATATTTGATCTCTCGTGCTTTTCCTATGCTCACTGTATCGACATAATCTTGCGGATACAGTTCCTCAAATGTCCCCAACCACTTTTCGAGCGCCGCCCGGAAATACTCGCGTTGCAATATCGCTGCGCCGTCGTTCTCTTGGGTATCATAAGTTACCTTGTATTTTTCGAAAGATCGCGCAGAACCAAGTCCATAGCAAGTGATCTGGAACAACTCAACACTGGCATCAGCCATTCCGTTGAAGCTTTTCTTAGGCGGGAGACAGAGATCGATCATGTCCATCTTCAATTCCAATCGTATGCCATATAGAAAAGCATTTGCTAGCCAGTTGAAGGTTGTCGTATAAAAAACAGGGCGGAAGATCGTTTCGACGAAAGAATTAGGATCCGTATGATTGGCCTTCCAGGTGCGTATGATTTGGAATCCACCCCATAAATGAGCTATAGCTGCGTCTGTGTTCTGGAGGATAGATTCCAAGGCAAAAAATAAATAACAGGCCGACAGGAGAACCTCTGTTGATACCATTTTCTCGGATTTCTGGGGAGTAAGAAGACGAATCGCTTTGTTGTAATGCCATAATGTGAGTTGGTGGGCGACGGCAGCTTTGGGATTCGCTCGTAACGTATATCCTTCAATGAGGCTCGCAATTGCAAGCAAGGAATGCCAAACCACAGGCTCAGAGTAAGAAAATTTAAGATAGCACTGTTCCCAAGTCCGCTGCTCGATCGGGTTTGCCATCGATTGGAGGGCTTTCAGACGAACGACTTGGAGTTGTATCGTATCCTGAGCTGAGCCTGGAACGGTATCTGGAGTCCGGGGGATGTTCTTGGAGGCCACGGTGGGTTTCTTATTTACTGCCTTGGCGGCATATACCAGTGCTCGCTCTGCAGGTTTGGCCGTCGTGGTTGAGTAGCCAGGACACTTATAAGAAGCCGATGTACACCTGTTGCAAAATGGCTTTGTTTCATCACATTTTAAATGTCGGGTTCTGCTCGGTAAAGGATTAGTCGAGGATTGGTGGAGGGCAGTTGAGACGAACTGACTTGCACGTTAAGCAGCCACCTTTGCTCTTAAAATTTGGCCTCCTGGAATATTTTTGTTTTGATTTTCCAACCGAAACCACAAAAGGAGTGAGTATCATTTGATCCATAGTTAAGTATGTAAAGAATGGTGTATATCGGATGTGGCGAGACGGGGTCTATAAAGATTTTATCGATTTTTGGGATGCTGAAGATCCTCTTCTGAGAGGCAGGGTATTGGTATATCGGGGATAATTATATGGTGATGGTAAATTCTATCAAAGCTTTCTTTCGGGTCGCAAGCGGACTGACATGGAGGGTCGTATTGGGAGGCTTCCAGAGTAAGCAAGCACGGAGAGCTGGCAATTGGGCTTACATTGGTGTGTAAAAATGGTTGCTGCGTTTCAGGATGATAATTGATCGAAAGATATTTATCATTGACGGACTGGATAGCTTGCTGATGGTAGAACAAGCTGACGGAGGAGGTGGCTGAGGATTGAAGGAGTTTCAGGGCGTCACGCGTCCACTTTGAACCAAATGGCTATGGTCACGTGAATCGATAACAAGATACTGTTGAAATATATCTGTTGACGATCTGTCTAAAACTAGCTGGGAGAGTTATTCAAACCATTCCCCTACTCCGTATACCGGATTACGTTCTAATGTTCTTCAAATATCACTCTCCATGCAATACACGTGCCCTCGATGTCCACGCCATTTCCAGCCCCTTATCTCAGTTCCTCAGCCGCTCTTTTTGCAAAACCGACCCATATATATTGGGCACAGACTAAGTCTAATTAAGCAACCAATCATATCGCCGGAAGGGTGGGGCAGGCCGGTTTTTGCCAGAGAAATATTTTGCCCCGCTTTCTAAATTTTATCAAAGCGATCCTTGGCAGTAGAGGCTGAGAACCTGAGAGCCCCGCCTTTCACCACCACACTCAGCTTCAAATCTTTCACAAAGAAAGCCCAAAGACTTCACACCGACCCCTTGAGGATGCCCTCGGATCCCAGCACACTTCCCCGTACTTCTTCACGGGTGCTCTGCTTGAATTTTATCATTCCGACGTCGTGGGACGCAACCTGAACGACGGTCGCGGTAGGTTAGGTTCACCCAGAAATGGACTGATCAAGCTGAGTTACAGAAATGACATCAGTTTCAGAAAGGCTCAAGCTCCGACCCTCGCTCGACCTCGACAGGACTCAGTGGTATCTGCCCTCTTCTTGAGCCCCAAATCGCTCGACAGGTCGCGCGACCATGATGAGGGACGAGGTCGCTCCATCCCTCGTAGACCACAAATCGCGGGGCTCGACGTTACGTGCTGACCGTCATGTGCGACGAGACTCGAGGTCGCCACTTCCTTCCCTTGGAGTTGTGTTGACCTCGTTGCTGGCGCACCTGGTGGGGGTTTCTTTGAGTCTTTGGTGGGTCGAGGCACGACCCCTGTCCACGTCCAGGTCGTCGAAACGGATCGCAAGGGACGAGATTTTGGAAAGCGATTCATTTAACCTCGCGAACGTGATAGAGAGGAGTTCCCCCCCCCCACCCCCCTACCAACACTACCAACAACCTCAGCTAGCGCAGCGTCACCTACCCCCTACTAACCTGTGACGCTATCGACATGGCACCTACGTGCCTCCTCCGAGCCCCTCCCTAAATAGATATCATCTCTATGATTGTCGTAATATCTGGTACCTTGCATATCGGTCTTCTGGAACCCTGTTTCTGCTGGATAGACTTGAGTGCCTTTGGCAGCAAAGATCGTACCGCCTTGCCTTGGAATCTTATGTGACCTGTTACCTGGTGCTTCACGACAGAGGAAATGACAGTACAGTAACGTCAAAATCTGGTGATCCCGGAAGGGGACTGCCGCCATTCTGTTAAAATTCTCCCACCGGCGGCGCTTGTAACCACGAGTGTTGTTACCAGGTGACTAGGGTTGACAAGTCAAATCGTGGGGTCATCATTCATATTTCTTGACTAGATTCCACCTGATTCACGCTTCATTATTGAGTACTTCTCAGTCGAGCCTTTGGAGCGTTTTCCTGATACTTTTAGCCTGCACAAAATTTTCAGCATCTCTTTGAAGTTGAGGTTCACTGGTGAAGACCTGGACTTTTCTTTTGTCACGAACAATGCTTTGTATGAGTTCTAGAAACATTGTGGAAATTAAAAACTCCATTTGCCTTGCCACTTTCTATTATTAAGTCGCCAATACTTGCCATTCGGGGGATTGTAATTGCGAGTTGTTATTGTCCAAGTTATTCACCTATTGTGGCGGACTTCAAAACCGACCTATAAAATTTGTTGATCTCCACCCCTCTGCCATTGAAAAGACCAACTTTCAACCTCCTACTTCCAACATCTTGCGTCCTTCTCCCTCTCAACTCTCACCTCTCCACCCCAAACTAGCCGCTCCTTGCCCTCCATTCCAGCTGTGCTGTGATCAGTTTTCATATCTTTTGTCTGCAACAATGCATCTCAATACGGTGTCCAAACCTATTCTAGGCTTGCTCGCTGCTGCAAGTCAAGTCACTGCCTTCTTCCGACTTCCTTGTGCTGCGCCCATCGTTATCCAACGAGCTGACCCAGTCGTCAATCCCGGTACAGTCTCAAGCCATGTCCATACCATCATGGGAGGGAATGGATTTGGCTTCGAGATGGATTTTGCCTCCACTCAGAGATCGACCTGTTCTTCATGCATTGTCAAGGAAGATTTGTCAAATTACTGGACTCCTGTAGGTTTTGACGAATTCCCCTCAAGACTGATTGATTGATACTTCTTCTCATGTTACTACCCTCGAGGATATCTACAAATGCTAACCAATTGATCTTTCTAGACTCTTTATTTCAAAGGACGAGATGGCAAATTCACTGAGGTTACCCAGACTGGAGGTGCCATCATTTATTATCTGTAAGTGTGACTTTTCTCCTTGAAATTTCACCTTCTGACTAGACATGTAGCCAACGCCTTGATGAACGAGACCCGGAGTACCCTAACTTGGTTGCCTTCCCTAATGAATTCCGCATGGTTGCTGGCGACCCAAGTCTACGAAGCTACAACGACACCCCAGCCCAACGAGCAATCACCTGGGCATGTCTAGGCACCAATACCCCAGAGAGCGGTGGAATGCCAAATATCAAGTGCCCTGATGGTCTTCGTGCTCAAGTTTTCTTCCCTTCTTGCTGGGATGGAAAGAATGTCGACACTCCAGACCACAAATCTCACCTGGCTTATCCTGATGGTGTGACTGTGGGAGCCTGCCCTGCCTCTCATCCCAAGAGATTGATTTCCATCTTCTACGAGGTCATCTTCAATGCTCCCAACTTTGAATGGAGTGGGAATCAACAACCCTTTGTGCTCTCTAATGGCGACCCAACGGGTTATGGGTTTCACGGCGATTTTGTCAACGGGTAAGCAATGCTTTTCCATTACGAACCTCTTATTCGGTGTTGCTGACTTACCATTTAGCTGGAAGGAAGGTATTCTACAAAAGGCCATCAACGACTGCAACATCGATTCAGGCGTCATTGAAGAGTGTAAACACTTATCCTTCATCACAAACGAAGTTGCTCAATCCTGCCGAGTCCCCCCTTCAATCGATGAGCAAACCTCGGGTACGCTGAATGCCCTCCCAGGTTGCAATCCAGTCCAACCCGGCCCAGGACCTGCGCAACCACAAGGAGGTTGTGGTGCTCCAACTACCATTGGGCAGCCGCATTTCCCATTCACTGACTTCACCGATTCTAAGCGATTCGCGTATACCGGATGTGCTCTCGACATTCAAGGACAAGCTCGAACTTTGTCAGGCGCATCTGATGAGCGTTCAGACATGACAATCGACTCATGTATCGATTTCTGCCTCAAGGCAGGGTTCAACCTTGCTGGCGGTAAGTTTCCCCCATCCATATTCCATACATTCACTAACATTTCCCAGTCGAATTTGGAACTCAGTGTTTCTGTGGTCACCCTGAAGATGTCGCTGCCGAGCGTAAGCCCGTTCCTGGACTTCTCCGCGATTGTTCGCTCTCGTGTTCGGGGAATCCTGGGCAAGTGTGTGGTGGTGCGGCCCTTCTCTCACTTTACCAACAGTGCGGCGAGGGAGATTGTCAGAATGTTCAGTTGACATTCCTTAATGGCTCGACTGGACATCGGTCGGCTGCTGGTCCACGGATTCGGGATACGGGGAGAATGTTCCAGTATTAGTTTGCCCTTTTCCCGTCACAAATCTTTGGCTCCGGGTTAGTTGGCGGTGTTACTTCGAATTTCGGAGGGTGATGATAATGCGGTCTTTTCTTTTGGTGGGATAGTCTATGATATTCTCGGTATGGGGGTGTTCTTAGAGAGACTACTGCTGATTCAAGAATTTCTTTTAGTCGTTTCATGATGGATTTGAGATGATTTCTGGTCATGAATTGGATGAGATGCAAGTGATTTTGGTGGAAGTTCCGGGATAGCATATTAGTTCCTCGAGTTCTTGACTATGTGAGACCTTGGAGTTGACAGTGAAGATTATAAGTTCACGGGTATCATTGTTCGATAGAAAATATCCACCCGCACTTGTTTGTCGATGCACCGGAGCCCGTTTGGTAACTATCAAGACTTATTCACAGTATCCCTGGAGAAAAAGACCCATGTAGAGAGCTGCGATGAAGGAGTGGTGGGTCGGGAACGTTCGAGACTTCAAGCGAGGCCGGGTGAGCCACGAGATCCTGGAGCTTCTCGTTTTTCTTGTGGTTTGGCTTGGTAGGGATTGGTACGCTCTGTTTTGTTTAAACGATGTAGCTTGGTTGTAGTTTTTCCTTTTCTCTTTTTAGTATGATTGTTAGAATTATTCACAGCTGGAGGAATTTTCCTTTTATCTCTGGGAGACTTGGAGAGTACAGAAGGGTTTTGTTTCATGCTAGAGGGGTTCACGGTATTGCCTTACTGTCGAACCGATGTTTACTTTCGAAATACTTGGATGATTTGAAGCTAATTTGGAACTAGATCTCACACAAAAGAAGTCTGTACGAAAATGCGAACTTTGAGTTTATAGTCATGTAGTCATGAACTTGAGATCGAGTTTAATGTGGTTCGTTAGTTCCCCAGCCATCACACAGTTAGGAATCCCGCATTGGTATGAGAGGACGAATATCTTTAGACACGAAGGTCCTTTTATGGTTACGGGGAATGCTAAATTAGAAGACTATCTGTGTACTGAGAATATATGATATTGTGCATTTATCGAAATTTTTCATGCCCGATCGATCTACTTCGCTGTTGACCTTCAGCCACCAGCAACGCACAGCCACTTAAAATCTGTACATGAGCACGTGACAGCCCCGATTGAAGCCTCGGGCATTCGACAGCTGAAATCAGTGTCAGAATTGCAAGCACTGACATTGAAATAGTGCGCTAATATGGCAGTCGCCGATGATTCTCTCTATCAATATCCAGAGCTTGTCCAAGACCAGGAATGCATTCGAATTTTGAAGATCCGTCACAGCCAGGAAAGCGAAACTGAGCTTTCCTGCAACATCCAAGTCTTCCCTCTTGCCCAATGCGCCTTACAAGGCCTTGTTGTACACCTAGGGTAATCCATTCCCACCGGACAGAGCCTACCTTCCTACAGATGAACCATTCCTCTCGAACGAGGAATTTCAAAAACGTGATGTGGACTGGACTGGAGAGTACAACAGGATTCGTTGCAACGATGGTTGGATCTTCGTATTTCTCAATCTATTCGAGGCTCTTGTCCAACTAGTAGAGTTCGGAGAAACAGGATATCTCTGGATAGGCTGTCTTTGAATTGACTAGAAAAACATGCTCGAAAAATCGATCTAGGTTGCTATGATGTTAAAAATATACGCTTAAGCGAGGTCAGTAATTGTATGGCGTAGACCTGGTAGCACAGATTCTCTAGCAGCCCTATAGATCTAAACCAGGTTTGTAGGTCTAATATATGACCTTGCGAATGCCGGTAAATTAAGCGACCAAGATATTGAAGCTTACGATCCTGGTGATGATCTTATTCTCCGGGTTCTTATATGGAAAGATTCGGCCTTCAAGAACCCTATCCCACCACCTGGCTCGCATGGACGTAATTTTTCGGGCGGTCTTGGCTCTATCGTCGGTGGACGTTATAGGAGACTGCGTTTGTGCGAAAGATAGAAGTCTTGTGTGGTGATCGAAAGTTTGATTGGCATAAACTTGGATTCCTAGTAAAGTACTTCCGCCTGTCAGGATGGAAACCATTCCTTCAGCGATATGGCATCCCAGAAAACGAGCCGACTCGAGCCATGCTATCACGAGACTTCGTGGGGTCTGCTTCTTCGGATACTTTGGCGTTTAGGGATAAGCTAGCGGCCTGTCATGGGAAGTTCAGTTCTGGCACAGTCCTGACGGAGTTGTTGTTCAGAATTTCAATGATGCGGTGTTTAGACCTAAGAGACACGCTTTATAGTATTCTCGGTATCGTTCAACTCATGCTGGAGACAGAGGTTCCCCTTGGTATCAAAGCTGATTACAATATCGACGTCTTGGATGTGTGGGCAAAAGCGATCAAATTATGCTTGGAAACATGTCCAGACCTAGCCTTTCTATCACTCGGAAGCGATAAAACTTCAACTCCCAATCTTCCATCCTGGATTCCTGCTTTGCAGGAACTCTCGAAACATCGAATGGATCGAAGACTTGGGCTAGACCGACGTAGACCGCGAAGCATTTTATACAATGTAGCTTATGCTCCTCAGAACCTGTCTCCCTATCGACATGTATGTGGACGAGCATTCCAACTCAGGGGTTCCAAGATAGGCATTTTAGCCAAAATAGGTATCGATATTTCAGGCGGGGGCAATACTGCGGGCATGGCAGCACAGTTCTTACCATCGATGCTCGAACTATGTAATGTGCTGCCTCTTACCATGCGCGATGGATAAGATCGTACTCAAGCCTTATGGAAAACCATGGTAGCTGATAGCGAGAGTTACCCGAAACTATTACGACCTGCGTCTAAAGAACTGGGACAATGCTTTCATAATTGTGTACTCAATCTGTTGTTTTACCTTAGGGCAGAGGCTGAAAGCCGGTCAGAAAAACTAATAACCATTTGCAACGGACTTGCGGAACTTTACAAGCAAAATCCAGCTGACTGTTCTCTTCCTAAAGACCATATATGGTGGACTCGGTGACATGAGATGCCTGTAGGGGAAACTTTTGAGGAAAAGTTCAGGTACACCCCCGTTAAATCAGTCGCGAGATTCCGATCGGCCCTATCAGCAGTTTCCGGTCGCATATTGTTCTCAACTACAAAAGGAGATTTAGGATTTGGATCCCTTTTAGCATCGCTCGGAATCTAACATGATGCAGTACTTTTTTGAATTATTATTAAACCTGAAACAGTTGATTTGATAGATAAAGTAGTTCATTTGTGCTTTTGCTTGAAAAGTAACATAACTTCTAGCGTATGCAAGCAAATTACGTCTTTGGGTTTTGAATCTCTTTAGAGCTCTACTAGAAACCAGTACCCAAATATATTAGGAGAAGAACTGAATTACTTACTTTAGTCTCCTTTCTTCCTCCCCTTTTATACAATCTAGTTTGAGAAGTAAGTAGAGAGTAGTCGTTTCTCGCTAATGTCAAGTCTTGAATTTATTATGTACAAGAGATGAGAAAACTATTCCATCAATGAATTTCATATCTTCCTGATGTCTATCGTATAAGAGGCAAAGATTTTCGTTAATAAGCTTCATACAACAATAGTGTAGCGGCTCCAGGAAGATGGCCAAAAGCAAAAAAGCCACGAGAAGCCAGTGCGAACGTACAAAGCTGGAAGCCCACTTTCACATTCACGAGGATTTAGTACTGTTGCTGTCGAAGCAAGTTTTACTTCTAAAAGTACTTGTATGGTTAGAAGCTACTTTAGCTAGTATAGCGATGCTTCGCGGACAGTTCATTTGAAAAGACCCTCAGGAGTCGGAAATCTAAAGCTCTGAACTTCAGATCGAGAAGCGCCATCTACGGTTCTCCCACAAGAGCATACAATTGGGATTACCACATATGCGTGACTGGGCAAAAAGACCAAAAGTAGAGGAAGAAAAAGTGCTTTCTCTAGCTATCGTGATTCTTTTTTGTTTACACCAAGAAATCTACTCCCCGCTTTGTAAGAGTATAGAGAGAGTAAATACCATTCGTTTAAGACTACTTTCGAGAAATTTGGAAAGGTGGTTGATTTGTTGTAAATTTTTAAAGAGGGTGAGATAAATATCTCTAAACTAAAAAAATCCCAACTACGGAGGACGCCGTGAAAAGTATAGAGAGTACAAAGCACTACGCTATAATGCCTTGTAATCTGCCCCGAAAACTTATGCTTTTCAGTCAGCCCTGTAAGAAGCCTATGGGAAGGCCTCTGGGCCCTAAATTACAGGGAGGTCCACTTAGATTACTCTTCAGGGCACTCTACAGCGCATTACAGCGCACTGCTCTATATCTTTGACAGTAAAAAGGAAAAAGATCTGCGAGTAAGATAACTCCGAGTGAGACTTGTTTTCTCCGCACCACCTCCGAATGTTTTCTCCGACCGTTTCCTCCGGACTTTTGTCCGAGTGTCTTCTGTTCTCGGAAATAAATGCTCGGAGGTACATACTCGGCGATATCTCGTAGATATCTACTCGGAATTAATTGCTCGGAATTAATTGTTCGGAAAATAATTGTTCGGAGATGAATGCTCGGAAATAATTGCTCAGAAATAAATATGCACGGAGATATTGGCTCGGAAATAATACTCTGGCTCGGAAATATATGCTCAGAGAAATTAGCTCGGAAATATTCTGGGAATAGTTACTGCTCGGGGATATTTCGCTTAAGACTTCCCCGCATGGAGAATACAGGGCAGTGCGCTGTAAAATGCTCTGAAGAGTAAATTGACTGGACTTCCTGTAATCTAGGGTTCATAGGCCTTCCATAGGCTGATATCGCTCTCGGGAAAAAAGTCTCCTCTGCCGCAATCTAAAACAACAACAGTACGCCCAAAAGCGATCAGAAAAACACCCAAAACATCCAGAAGGACTCCTTAATGTCTAATTGACGATACAATAGAGTTGCTGCTAATTCAGTTTAGGTGTTGTGGTTTATTCTCAATTTGAAGGCCATTTCTCTGAACAAATAGCAGAAGCAAATCAGAAGCAGATTACAGGGCTCTCAGGGCATCATAGCGCAATGCTTTGTCGTCTCTATTCTTTTGATGTCGTTCTCCGTACCTAATTTGCTCCCTTTATTTCTTAAGATTAATTAAATAGAATTATGAAAAAAAAGACAACTTGGCATGAAGTTCTTGTTTTCTGGGGAATATAAACCCTGCACGAAATATATTTCAGGAGACCAAAAGCAAACCGTCCTTTCCTATAAATCCAAAGTAGATAAGCATGATGAACCTAAGAAACATAGCTTGATAACTAAAATATGCAGGGGTGTACGATGTGCAACAAATTCTTGGAAACTTGACTAAAGGCAAACCATACATGCTTACTATTGCCTAAGAGAGAAAGGTCAAGTCAATGAAATTAGCACCAGACCAAGAAGTTGCAAGTGTATCTCGAATTGCAACAGAAATATAACTAAAATAAGGCTAAAGAGACTTGCAGGGGTGTATCGAAATGCAACAAAATCATGAATCCCAACTAGATCTTTACTAAAAGTAAACTTTTTATCAAACTCAAAGAGTAATATCGATGTCATTAGAACTATGTGGTAAACCAAACAGGTGAATGGGTTATGCGATATGCAACAAACTCATAAAACCAAACTACCTCTCGAAAGGTAATAGCTTATAAGATATAGTCATAGTACTGAAATCTTGAAGGGCTGCGCAATCGGAGAAACTCTCGAAGTGCAACAAATTGGGGAAAACCCAGCTAGATTCCGACTAAAACCAGACTATACCCTCAAATGAGAATAGTTCGGCCTAGTTAATTATATCATCCGTCATATCATTAGAACCCCAAAGGGCTGCGTAACCGGAAGAAATATCGAACTGCAACAAATCCAATCAATCCCCAGCTAATTACAAACTAGAAGCCAGAGAAATCACCCCGACCCCTGCCAGAGAAAATGGAGTTGTCACTGCCACGGGTCTTCGATATGCACCAAAAATTTCCCAATTGTGGTCTGGAACCAAGTACCTCACAGCGAAATACAAAAGTAGGAAGGTCAGTGTCTATTTTATGCATGAAGTCTGTAAACGTTACCCTGCCGAGGTCCAATAGATATTGGCCACTTCTAAAACCAATACATCATCATAAAATTAGAGACTTGTGGTCCCGTACCAGGCCGACATGCAACAAAATATTCCCAACTGCGGTCTAGAAGAAAGTATTCACAGTGAAATAAATCATGAACAATGTTAGTGAGTTGCGGCCATGGCAGCCCCTGGGTCGATATGCAACAAAATATTCTCGATTGTGGTCCAGAACCAAGTACATCACAGTATACCATCCAACTTGTGAAGGAAGCCGGCAAACGGTACAAACGCAACGAAACTCCCTCCCCCTTATTCCAAAGGATTCTTAGTACAAGATTCCAGACTTGAAAACCAACAGGGACATGCCACGAAGCGACTTGCAACAAAGGATCTCAATCCAGCATTAAACCCCCGTGTAACCTGAAATGGCTAGGCCTCGCTCCCTAACCCTATCCCTCCAACCCTACCATCCTCCAAGCTTCAAATCCCCAAACCAGAATAGGAAATCAAACAGGGACCCCAAGAAGCGACATGCAACAAACTCCCCCCATTCCCCCAATACAGGTTTCCTAGCCCCAGTGTAACCTGAGAAAGGAACCGAACCAGACATCAATAGGAAATGATGCTTCCAAGGGAGCTCCACTAAGATCGGGATAACCTCCTAAATTCCGAAGTATCCTCTGACGGAGGAATATGCTCTTCCGGGAATCTGAACACCGGTATGAGGAAATGGAACGGGAAAATGAAATTTAGTAGCCTATCAACTCTCGATCTTTCATGATCCAACCGAAAGGACGACAAAAAGAAAATTCCCAAAAGCAACGTATTACATTCAAAGGCATATTTTCGGCTACCATTTCACTTCAACATTCGAGGCTCGGCGGGAAACAAGTGTCAAGTGTCAGAAAACACGTTTGTGGGGTAACAGAAAACAAAATTACCGTTCTAGATCCCGACGCCATCTAACAAAAGTGGATATCTCGCTCTCACGTACCGTGAAACGAGCAAACTTAATCTATCGATTGCCGTCTTGCCGACAACAGGAACCGACGGGAGAAGAAATCTAGTACCGGCGACAAGCTTTTCCAAATCCCCGTTAATAAATCCCGAGAGTTTCTCGGGAATCTAAAGGAAAATGACACGTCGTCGTTTCCCGTAGAACCTCATGTGAGGCCGAGAGCAGACGTCGACGATAGAATTCTTACTTCGTAAGGTGTACGTGCAGACTTGTGTTAGGGCAAATTGATGGTTATCTAGATATTCCTATGACAGGAAACGAGTTCCATGCTATAGGATGAGTGTAAAGTTGCAATATGAGATCATTGACAACATGCGATGTCATCGGGAAAACTATCGTCGTGAACTAAAGACTCCATTTGACCTTACTTGTCAAGTAATTAGATTCTAGCTAACAGGAAGCAGGGATCAAGGCACATGCGAAATGCAACAAAAGACATTTTAGAGGGCATATCAAGGGAATTAAACAAGGGAGAGTAGCGGCCCACTCAATGAACCAAAAAGAATCGTTGCACTAGTTCACTCAACCCTTGATCTTAGCAAGCACTAGACATGGATCAAGGCACTTGCGACATACAACAAAAGAGAACCTGGAGGGTATAAAAAACTCCAAAATGGACGAGTATCGGAGCCGTCAATGAAGCTAGCAACCTGAGCCACCGAGTAAAATGACCAGGCAAGTTGCGCCTGTTCATTACCTAGTTTCTAGCATGGATCAAGGGCGATGCGAAATGCAACAAGAAACAATTAAGCGGGTAGTTGATTATGAAAGACTGTCGGGGCCGTGGATGAAGCACGCCAGTGTCCTGGCCCAGCTAATAAACCAACAAGACCGTGGCGCCAGCTCACTCCCTTGATTTCTAGTAGAGCACCAAACAGGGATCAAGGGCGATGCGAACTGCAACAAAACACAGTTTAATATATGATATATGAGGGAACTAAAGATGGAGGGATAACGGGACCGTTGGAGAAGTTAGTAAATTGGACCGGGGCGTGGTGAGCTAATCAGGCCGTTGCGCTGGTTCATTCCTTAGATTCTAGCAACATGCACCATGTGTGGTTAGTGGCGATGCGAATTTCAACAAAATAAAATACAATCTGGCATATATCCAATTAGGGAAAAGTAGCATCGGAGCCCTTGAAGAAGCTAGTGACCTGGACAAGGAGTCAGCTATTAAGACCACTTGCTCTAGTTCATTTCCTAGAGTCTAGCAACAAGTACCAAGCGTGGTGGGTGAGAATGCGTCTTGCAATAAAAGACAGTCTTACCTGTATTTCATAAAAGAACCCAAAGTATCGGAGCTATTGAAGCAAGCTAGCGTCCGGCCCATTCAATGAAACACAAGTCGACTTGAATGAGGGTATATGCGAACTGCAACAAACGACAATCTAGCATGTACTTCATGAGAATCAACGATAGACAAATATCGCCGCGGTTAGATTGTTCTAAAGATTGCACTTGTCATTGAATCTTACAAGGGTCAGGGTGGAAGCGAATTGCAACAAAAGCTGGATCTGGAGCGATGGAGTGGCTGGGGTAATCTGGAGGGGGAATGATTGACAAGAATTGACTGGTTCTCAAAAGTTGCTAGGATACAGGGCATAACGACATGCAACATATTCCCATTCCTAGCTGAAATGGAATTCAAGATGGGAAAATAAGATCAAAGCTCACGGGGGCTGTTAGAATGAACCAAAGGCCTCCGAGAATAACAAGGATCAGGTATGAAGCGAATCGCAACAAATGCATGTTCGACATAACAAGGGGAAGGAAAGATATTGAAGATTGACAGATTGAGAGCCGTCATCCGACGGATGACTAGGGTCTGGGGTACAGCGAAATGCAACAAAAGCTTGATCTAGGGCAGTCAAAGAGATATCGGAAACGATAATGGGAAGCACATATGGGAAAAAGAGAGACAAAAGATTGGCGGCGCTGTTCCACAAAGAAAGTGGGTGAAAATGACCAGGATCAGGGGGAAAGCGAAATGCAACGAAATCTCAACATGGCGAAGTCAAACTGGATCGAAGCTAAATTGTGGATAAAACTTGGTGGTCTGAAAGACGGCGTTGCAAGCTTGCAGGTGACCGAGTAAGACAGCAGGGTATATGCGGTTTGTAACAAGTCCATCAAGGAGAGCTTGACAGGCGCCATCTACGACAGGGGTAGAAGCGATCTGCAACAAACTTCAGATAATGACCAAGATCAATAGCTTGTTCGAGGGTGACAGAAGCGGGCTAAAACAACAAGGGTTGAGTGAGGTGCTTCCACTGTTCAGGGAATAGGGCTGAAACTATTGACACTACCATGGTGATGCCAAAGGCAACGTTTAGGTAGAGCTACCTCTGTACTCAATTGACAGCAGGATGGTTTGCAATGATTCCATATAGTTTGCTGTTTTCAAAGCTTGAAGAGGTCCAACTGCTACAAGTCCAGCTTGGAATGACGTCGGATGCAAGTAGCACGAGACAACTAGTCCTAGGCTACCCGCAAACTACGTACTGTAGTGTTGCAGCTATCCATGAAATCAGCTGTAGGGAACTCAACAGCAACAGGGAACAGCTTCATGACCAGGATAATGCGATTTGCAACAAGAAGAGACAATTGCCGATTTGGAAGGTCAAATCCACCTCTTTGTGTTGCACTTCAGCCTGGACAAGCCCAAGAATGAATTGACTAGGTCAGGGATGGAGAGATTTGCAACAAAAGACTGCAACTAGGAAGGAACGGGGGGGTTGCCAGCGCTTTTGTAGCACAACAGGTGAACTTGCGGAAAACGAGCACTGCTGTGAAACGTTACCAGCTTGCTGCTGCAATGCGCTGCTAGGTGCAGGCATATCGAGTCATGGTAGACCTAGACAATTGCCACAACTTGAGAAGCAAACAATCATCAACACCTTCCCGGCGGCATAAGCTGCGACGCTTTGTGATGCTCGAGGGGTCGTATTCTGTACGACACAGCGGAGAGCGGATGGAGTGGAATGAGGGCTCGGACGTGGCCGAGGGGTGGAAAGGTGGTGATGAAGTGATGGTGTTACAATGGGAGAATCGACTCAATTGAGGAGCAGAGGCAAGGGACGCATGTATAACCATATTAATGGTTGATGGCTGACACAAAGAGGGAAGGTCCGAAGGCCATTTAGCCCTGGGGGAGGAAATATTGATTTCGAAAAAGTGCTGTGTCGTTGGCCTCAAAATGAGGGCCGAGAGCTGTTCAAGGCTCCCCCTGGAAGTCGAGAACCTTGGCATGGAAAAAGGTAGGACCGATACCGAGCCAATCTTTGGATTTCTACAACCTCAACGGAATAGGTCACACTTTTCTGCTGCTCCTGGTAGTATTTGGAGGAGAAAGTGGGAAACTGCATCTGTATTTTAGAGAATTCCTTTCCGCGCTGAGCTCATATAATGTTCAGCGTCAACAGCGTCGTTCAGGACTACACGACCGGCTCTACCTCCTATTTCGAAACGTTATTGCACCATATTCTCTACGAAAGTGAAAAATCGGAGAGGAAGTTCCACGCAACGGTTGAAATTTGTAAGGAAAATGAAAATGCTATATTTTCTTAGGAATTGTTGTTGCTTTTTGGTCCATATCCCAGATCACGCCAACAATATCCTGTGTCTACCCTGGTCAAGCAAGACATCAACCAGCTCTTCAATAAAGAACAGCCCTCATCGGAAACGCTCGCTCAAACGTTCACCAACTCGACGAAAAATGAAGATTCCTCCAGAGTCGCTAATCACTCATCTCAACTGCCTCCTTCTCCACCCCCACCTTCTCAACCCGTACCAAATCAACCCTCCTCCACATCCCCCAATGCTTAATTCCCGCTTCCCACCAAACACCCATCCCCTCATCAACCACAAACCCATTCCTCACCCAAGCCCTAACAGCCATCTCCTGAGCATGAACACAAACCAAGCCCCTCCATTTCCCATATCCCCCTTCCCCCGAACCCTCAGCCCAATTCCTATTCCCCATGACCCATTCAAGCGCACTCTCAACAAGTGCATCACCAACCCCCTTTCCCCTCCACTCAGGCAAGACAGCCCAATGGCCGAGCTTGATGTAAGGCTCTACTCCATCGTGGAAACTCGTTGCTCGATCTTTTTCAAATTTCGGGGGAGGGGAGAAGAAGATCTCTTCAGCAGGAGCAGGAGGGCTATAAGCCAGTGGGGGAGCGTAGTGGTGTGAACCCGGCTCAGGATGGAGATCAGATTGTGGGAAGGGTATAAGTCGGATTGTCCCGATTGATCTTTCTCTATCATCCTCATCCCCATCTGCTGATTTTGAGATAGAGCTTGAATCTGACGGGGATTTGGGCTGATCAGACGAAGAGGAAAACGCAACCCAATGACAAGATCTCGCATCATCGAAATCAATATGGTGTTCCAACGGACAAGCACGTTGTTCCTCCACAAAAACTTTCTCGCGAACTGCTAGAGCGGAGAGGAAATCGGATGGGATTTCCGGGGGTTGGGATGAGGATAGGAGAAGTCGGTTGTAATCATGGAGATGAGGCTGTGGGGGTGTCTGAAACTTGATCGTGAAATATTCTTCTGTGTTATTTGCCATTGAGACGGGTTTTTGGGTATCGATTCAGTCTGTTTTTTTGCAAAAATAAGGTCTAGGAATGAGATTAGATAATTAGAAAATTTGATGTGTAAAGGTTGAATGTTCATCAGTGCTCATATAGTCAAAGAACAATATACATAGATATGTATATTTTCCTGTACGTACAGTGATAACTTGAAATGACTCACATCTTCTCTCAAAAATACACGTGATGGGAGGCCTCAAATCAAGGAGGCCAGTAAAGAGAAACGTAAGATAGGGAATGACGGAGGAAGACCTAGTAGAAATACATAGCTGTTAAAAAAAGTTCGGAGAAGGCTTCGACCCCAGAACGAGAAACCGGCTGGAATTTATACCTCGAAGTTCGTTGACCGATGCGAAGTATGATACAACGCATATAACTCAAACTTGAGAAAACAAAGAGACCGCTGATAAGAAAGAGATGTGATAAGTGGTACGCAGAATAGCGTAACCAAACCCCCTCAACGGGAAACTCGAAGGTACCCAACGCTCTGCCAAGGTAAAACCAGTCCAGTACTACACCGTCCCTTCCTCCCAAGATCACGAGCGTGTTTCCTGGCACTGGCCGAAAACGCTTGATTTCGGGGTACAGGTTCCTCCAGAGCGGTACGATGAATTGGGAAAATGCGAAGACGAATTGGCGTCCCTCAACCCGAAAGGAATCTCGAGTTTGCCCCAAAAATTATCAAAACATGCTTTCTCTAGGCCTCCTGGATATATGTACACCCTCTCGATGGTTTATGCGCCCATGCATGCCAGCTCTAAACGTCCCCATTGATCATACATCTCCTTATTTCTTCGCGGGTTCGGTCTTTCCTCCTGCGTCGGCCTTTGCGAGGAAGTCCCTATAGAAGATTAGAATACGCTCTGCAATTTAATCCCCTCGTGTGTAGCAGTAGGATTGCCTGCTAAGAAACATACTTGATAAAGTTCTCCTCATCCGGGCTTTGGGCATTGATAGGTGGTCCCTGAGTCTTCTTTGCTGCTGATCCTCCGCCAAACGACATAGCAAGTGCTCCGAGTGATCCGAGAACGCCCATGGCAAGCTAGATATTCCGAATTGATTAGCTATTATTCCCAATGCCTCCGAAGACCGTTGCCGTGCTGCAATTGCGTCTGCCAAAGTTTTTCGTCCTCATTCTGGGGGTGGTTGGGACGTACGTAGTGGGAGCCAATTTGGCGACCGGCAATTGTGTACATTTGGACCATGTTGGCGGTTCGAAGCTTCGACTGTGCAGATTGAGTTGAATGTGAGGATGCGTTGCTGAATTGAGCTTGTTCGTGAGGTTGTAGACGCTGCTGTCGTCCCGTACAAAGTCGAGCTTCAAAGTCTTGGCGGAGAGAATGACTAAGCGGGAATGGCTTGCAGGGTTGTTGTTAGTAGTGGCAGGAACGACGGAGGGAGCTATTTCAAGAGAGCTCTTGCCTATTCTAAGCTAAAAATTCTAGTACAATGGAGGTTAACGTGTTCGAAATCATCAAGGTAAATATTGTACGACCAAGTCAAATTATGCTAAGTTGTTGAACAACGGTTAATGGTACTGCTGCTTTTATTATCGCAGCTTCCGTTCGGAGCCGACAAGGTATCGTCATCCGAGGTTGCTGCTCATTCATCCATCCCATCGCCCCTCATACCGGTTGTACAGTAACCTACTTTGCTTCCTCTATCAAGTCGAACATTCCGCAGCTAGACTCCCAAGAAAAACTTCAGACTTCCAACATGGCAGGAAACGATTCGGAAAAAGACAATAAACCTCGCGGACCACCTCCGACTGGGCTTCCCGACCCAACGAAGCTACCAAAGGGCCTCCAGAAGATTGTAGATAAATCCGACGTCGAAGACAACTTTTACGATGAGTTATATGAAGGAAGGTATGTCAAGATGCACTTTAAAACTTCCATTTATAGCTTCTGCTAATAACTCCTCTTTACAGTGCACCCCAATCAACGGAAAGCAGTATCAGATATGCTGCCTATGCGACGCGAATCCGAACAGCCCTCCTTTCTGCCCAAAGATATGTTGCATACACCAGTGATATCGGAGAGTCATTTCGACCAGTAGCGCATCCAAACCTCGTTCGAGCCGCCTACGGAATATCATGGGCATATATTGCGGGAGATGTGGCACACGAGGGCTATAAGGCATATTGTAGCAACCAACGAATATTATATCCCCAATTACCTCGTGTGGCTGCGCCTGAGAAGTACAATGATGCTAAGTCAACGATTGATGTGGCACCAGTTGGGGAGACTGCAATTGTTCCTGCTGGAAAGGTCCCGGCTTTGAATGATTATCGAACTGTAATGGTTCAGAGAGCTATATTCCAGTCGCTAGCTTCCATGGGTTTGGTAAGTTTAGAGTATCAATCAGGGACTGCCAAATCTTTAACTAACACAATTTCCAGCCAGCTTTTACCATCCACTCGATTGTCCGCTATTCTGGACGAGCCCTGAAGAACAGCAAAAACTTGAGGATCCGAACATACGGTCCCATCGGTCTTGGATTGGCAGCAGTTCCAGCTCTTCCGTACCTCTTCGATAAACCCGTGGAGGAAGCTGTTGAATGGATCTTTCACAGAGGTTTCGAGACATTTGGAGGCAAGGAAGCGGTCGGGGATTTACCAACACATGGACGAGAACAGGCTCTGGAAAAGAAAAACCTGAAGGCAGCAAAGAAGAAGGAATTGTAAGGTGCTGTGGGTGTATAAATAGCATATGGAAAGTACTACATAGGAGCATGGCGTTTGGGAAATCTCAACTTCTAAAGTTGTTCGGGTTGGTGTTGTTTAGCGAGAGAAAAATACCACTTTTGATTTTTCTTCATGTGATGAGTTGAGACTGAACGTCTTGTTGAAGAAACGGAACGATCCGGCCCGTGAAAATGGACTCGGCCCGCTTCTTCAGCGACTTTGGTTCACGATGAACAGACCCTTGAGGACGGCTTTCTATCTACAAGTTCTTAAAGGTAAGAAATTATTCGGATCAATTTAGAGTCATATTTTGGAGTATTTAAAATATTACTACCAGTTTTATCCATCAGGTTCTATGATGGCCAAGGCTACTTGTCAGCCTGGTGGACGCTTCTCGAAACACCGCCTCCCCCCTCAGCCGCGCAATTGTCAACTTCATCCCTTCTGCCTACTCTTACTCGAAGGGCAACAACATATATAAGCAGCTCTGCCTATTCACCACTGTCGTTCATCTGTTCTTATTAACAACTCCACATAACTTTCGTCTACAATAACCTCAAACCCCTCCAAAATGACCACGGTTTCATCCAAACCCTCAACTCTTGCGACGGCGGAAGGGGAGAAGGATGCGACATTAACAGGCACTCACTGCCAATACAAGCCCTGTAACCGACTCGATTTCCTTCCCTCCAACTGCGAGTCCTGCCGACTTGTGTTTTGCGGAGCCCACCGACTAGAAGATGGACACAAATGTACGAAGGCTGGGGAATGGGCTAGGAGGAAGCGCGAACAGAATATTGCGAAACCATCACTTGGGGCAGGGAAATTCAAGCCCGAAGTTCAGAAACCATGCGCCTCTCCAGCCTGCAAAAACGTAATTGGATCGAGTTTATCAACAGCGGTTCATTGCGACATATGCAATCGAGACTACTGCATGACACATCGCCTCCTCGAAGACCACAACTGCGACAAGTTAGTTCCAATTGGAGGGAGGGCGGCTAGATCGGGCCAACCGGACTATGCAAAGATGGTGTTGGGGAAACTCAAGGCTTGGGGAACATCGCAGAAAGCAGCCATGTCCGACCGAGTACTGCCCAAGCCCAAGCCCTCGTCGGCCTCTGCGAAGTTATTGGCAGTCAACGCCCTCAAGAAAACGGCAAAAGGAGATATGAAAATCCCATCCGAGAAGCGAATTTACCTTTACGTCGAAGCCGAAGCTGCTACAACCAAATCAAAGTTATCCAAGGGTGAATTTTTCTATCCGAAGGAGTGGGTTGTTGGACGAGTATTGGACGCGGCAGCCAAGAGTCTACAAGTCAAAAACACCAACAATCAAGGATTGGATGAAGCTTCGAAGTTGAGAGTTTTCTATGTCGAAGGTGGGAGGTTGCTTGAGTTTAGCGAGAAGCTTGGAGACGCTTTGGCTAGTGGAAATAGGATAGTGTTGTTGAGAGGTGTTGGCCCCGCCATTCCCAACCTCATCGAGGCTTGAGATATTGTCTGCTGGGATGTGAATTTTTCTTCGGTCAGCAATATTTCGAGGCTCCTATATTTAAATAGGGTTCCGGTGTAAAGCGATAGAGTCGGGAATTGGTGCATACAGGTGCTTAAGTCGAGCACTTGCGTTATGACTTGATGAATTAAGAATTTGCATTTTGCAAGAATTCGTTCAGTGTATACTTGACAGTATTTATTCGCTTGCTCTTATTCATCCCTTCCCTTCCCTCCTTCTGACATTCTGTTTTCGGCGATTTTGGAGAGCTTCCACTTCGTGTCCTTTCTTGTAGCTATTTACTGGTTTTATTATGCATATTGTATAGGGGATACGGCCATCGTAGATCCAGTGTGCTATACTCATTTCAATATATCATTTCATCCTGCCACTCTTTTGCTACCTACCTGAGAGATTATGCAAACTCACGATTTGCTAAGACAGTCTCGGCATTTCACTTTTAATGGGTGTATATATCGCCGTGGAACTTTCTCTGGACCTCTGGTTATTACACTGCTTGAAATTGACCGCTCCCGGTCTAGCATTGAAATGTTTTGCTAAAAATACAATTATGGCAAATACAAATACCCAATCTAGTTTTGGTCTCTTTGGGTTCTACTTTCTCCAAGCAAGATCAAAATGGGTATCTCTTGGCCCGCCGTTAACGCAATATCGGTACCGTATTCTCTGTTCCATTTTCGTTGAGCTCTGGTGTCAACTGATATTCCTCCTCGGCCTCATATGTTTCTTCTTGGTCATCAGGCAGAGGCGCGGAATGCCCGTCTTCTAAATGTATACCTTCACTTTTAGCTTTTGTCTCCAAGACCTCCTTCAAAAGTTCCATCAAGATTTCCCTCGTATCTTCCGTGTCAGCTTCCCATGCCTCCAAAAAGGGCGACGATGAAGAGGTGCGACAAGCCCACTCCAGTAGGTCCCTCCCCTCGCTATCTATATTTTTCATGTCAACACCTTCTTGCGATGTTAGGAATTCCACCACTTCCAGGCAAAGTTCGGGGTGCCCTTGAACAGCATACGACAAAGCTGATCGACCATTCCCATCTTTTTCGTTGACATCGATCCCCAGTTTGACCAAAAGTTCGACCGCGGGTAAAATGCAAGTTTCTGCACACATCGTCAAAATCGACTGATGGAATTGATTCTTATACTTCAATCCATATTTTGATGCTGCAGCAAGAACCCCGGCACTCTCCTGGTTTACTTTACCGATAGCAAGACTTAAAGGTGTCCATCCGTACTCAGTTTCAACATCTGGATCACACCCGTATTTTAAGAACTGCTCCACGACCTCTTTCGAGGCTCCGGAGTTCACGGCGCGGAGTAAAGGCGTTTCCCCGTTTCTTGTTCTTGTCAAAGGATCTGCTCCGTGTTTTTCTATCAGGTGTATTGCTGTAGCGAGCTTCCCGGCTTCTATGGCGTACATGAGGGGAGAAAATGCTTCTTTGTCTGTGGAATTGGGGTTTGCACCGTGGTTTATGAGAATGTCGATGATGGGCTCTTTTGCGAGTCTGGCTGCTATTGTTATGGCATTTGTGCCGGCTTCGTTCACGAAGTCGGCGTTTTGGAGGAGATATTCTACTAGTTCTAGATCTTCGCTGAGGTTTAGATCTGCGTTGAAGATTGCCTCTGATAGAGGGGTGAAACCTGAGTTATCTGGTATGTTGAGTTGGCTTGTTGTTTCTGGTCTCGAGAGCAGGTATTTGACGATTTCGAGGTGGTTGTGAGATACTGCGAGGTGTAGAATTGTTTGCCCGTATTTGGTTTTAGTTTCTATTCGATCACCTCCGAGTCAGTTTGTTTCTTCAAGGATAAGCTCCTTTTTGGTAACCATGACAGGCACTAGGGGCTTACCTAAACTTGCACCACTTTCTACCAGCACTTTCACGCACTCGAGGTGACCCAATAAGACTGCAGTTGAAAGTGGGGTGTGAAAATCACCAATTGGCGAACAAAAATCGATATCGATGTGTTGCCGCTTGAGCAAGAGGTTTATCGTATGAACATGTCCTTGGGCGGCTGAGCGATACAGAGCATTGCTTGCTGAAGTTATTCCCCCGTGGTCTTTCTCGTACTCAAGTAGTATGTTTACCAAGTCACAGTGTCCGATGATTGTGGCATACTCTAGGGGGGTGGCTTTCACGTCGTCGGGTAAGAGAGGATCTGCGTCAGGATACGACAGTAGTAGCTCTGCCATATTTGTGCGGCCCCTTTCAGCAGCATAAGAAAGTGGAGAGCGCCCGGAGTGGCATCTGATGTTTCTTAATTCCGGTCGAAGGCTTAGAATAATTTGAAAAACTTCGAAATTCCCGAGTTCAGTGGCATAAGACAATAGTGTTCGTCCGTTTTGACATTTGGTATCCAAGTTTGCACCTCTATCAATGAAAAGTTTGACAGTCTGGGTCTGGGTTTCGAAATCTGTAAATTCCCAACCAGGAACCTGTTCATTTGATACAGCCCATGATAGAGGGGTTCGTCCACTTTCATCCGGAGTATCAAACTCAAGATACTCCTGATTGAGGAGGAGATCCAGTGCCAAAACTGAGTCTTCTGCTTGATGACCCGCCAAGTATGCGATAGCTGCTTGACCACTATGGTTTGGTCGACTCAGATCTTGGAATACAGGAAGGAGAAGTTCAATTTTCCTCGCGGGCTTCTCGCTCTGTGCTGCCATCGTCAAAGGATTCCGCCCTTCATTGTCTGTCGTGTTAGGATCAACGACCGTATTTTGGAGTAGTATGTTTAAAACCTCAGGCGAGTTGTGGGCGTCGCTTAATATTGCATACATGAGAGCATTCAAGCCCGACTTATCTTGAAAACAAGGTTCGTCTGTAACTTCTAACAAAGTCAGCAGTAATGCCTCTTTCCCAGAGCCTGCAGCGTACGATAAAGCAGTACGTCCTTGGTCATCCATGTTATTTGAATCGATTTTGTATTTCGTGAAAAACTCTGCATCGAAGTTTGCTGGAGTCTCGTGAAGTTGTGAGTTTCTAGCAACGAACATCAAAGGTGTTCTCCCATACTTTTCTTTGATATTTGGCTCCGCTCCTTTTTCGAGAAGCATTCTAAAAGATGTCATATTAAAGTACGCTTTGTGCAATGCCGAAAGACCCCTATTGTTGGTTATATCTAATTCGAGGTCCGGCAGTTGAAGTATGATCTTGAGCACACGGCTGTGTGAGTCATTCGTACCTGATGCATGCATTAATAGTGTGTCTCCATCACCATTGCCTTCATTTATATCAGTATTGTAACCTAGTAGAAGTTGAACAATGTCGGAATGCTTGTAATGTATAGCCATAACAAGAGGGCTGATGCCGCGTTGGTCGGCCACATTCATGTCTGTGCTAAAACGAGGGTTACTTTTATTCGGTGGAAAGATGCTTCAGACTTACCCTTTCACTGCCATTGCCGACACAATTTTTGTGAGCCCAAACACTGAAGCGATTGTAGCTCCACTATTGGGAACATTGTGCCTGGAAAAGTAGCGGTCAAGCCAGTTTTGTTGCATTGGAACGGGTATTTCGTTGGGGTCCCTTAAGCTGCGATGAAAGATCCAGAAACGTGCTGCATGCCTCATTATAACTTCATTCTCGAGAAATTGGAGGACCATTTCCTCGCATCCAGAGTGATGATGTGTTAAAGTTTTCGAGGCAAAGTGGCCCCATTCCTGTACTGCAAAGAGGTATAGTGGATATAATTCGAGGTGCTGAATGAATGTTAATTTGGTTTCTATTTTCGAAATCTTGTTAGTCAGGGTCTCTTTTCATAAAGATCTTAGTGGAACATTATTAAGAACCCACCGAAAAAATCCGGAGTATAGTCAAGCGACAAATAAGATAGACATGCTTTTGTGGCCTCAAGATTTGCGTCCGGAAATAACTCTGCTTTTCTCTTCTCCTTGTTGAAATATTCCCGAGTGGTGTAGTGAGCCCACATAACTGTATTATCATCTTCGTTCAATACTAGAAATCCTCGACAAGATTTCAATAAGAACAAAGGATCAGGACACAGAAAGTTGCTGAACGGTTCTTCTTCGAATTCGTCTTGGAATTCGGTATACTCTTGGATTGCCACTGCATGCTGAAGCTCCGATAAAGTGAAAGGTCGTCCTTCAGTAGCAAAGATTATCCAGGCAAGCACTTTCATAGCAATCTCTTGAGAATCGGTATCAGCTTGTATCATTTCGACTTCCATGTTATATGTAGCTTCGAGATCTTCTGGCATTTTGCTGAGCGCTCTGTTGACTCTCGCGAGATTCATTGACTTGACCACTGAACCGATGTTTAGCTTCGCATACAGAAACCTATTTTGTTAGCAAATTGAGATTGATGAGTTAGCAGGCTACCCACATTCCATGTGCTCTGTCGCAAATTGTATCGATAATTCTCAAAGACAAATCAGAATTTTTTCCTGTGAGGCGGGATAGGTTTTTAGAAGCTTTGATAGTATCTCGCAAATACAGTCGCATATCATCATCTGTTGCCGAGACGAAGATTTCGGGTGAGTCTTGAAATGTATCCCTGATATCAGGCAGATCCCTTGAAGTGACTAAAACATTCATGCAAGTAGAAAGGCCACGGAGCTTATCCATAAAATCTCCTCGGATGCTCTGTTCACACTCATCTAGTCCATCTATGACAATGAAAGTCCTGTTCAGCGTCGACATAGATGACTTCAACAAGATACCAGCGTTTTCTAAGTCAAGCGACTCCTCGTTCAACTTGCAGTCCAAGTACTTTTGGCGAATGGCATCTGGTATCTTTCCACGATTGCCATTAGCTTTGGCAAAACTCAGTCATGGAAGCAGTACGTACAGGAGAGATGTTTTTCGCGATTTGTCGTAGTAATGATAAGAGAATACCCAAAATGTTTTGCTCTTTCTGGGTTTGATGACTACAGTATATGAAACAAAGACCAGTGTTTTTGAAATCTATCCACTTCCGCAAGTGCCGAACTATTGCTGCGCTATGGAGTGCATAACAATTAGCGTGTACAATTTAACGGTCGAAGTGGAACGCGGAGATCTCCTACGTTAAAACTGTTTTACCGCCACCAGCTGGAGAGTTTTAGTGGGCAGTCCAAACACAGTTTCTTTGAAGCACACTTACGAATGCCAACACACCATAGCTCTTGTTGCGATCCATCTCGCCAATCTAGAAACTTTGGATGTTCAAAAAACCACTTGCAAGTTCCTTCATGTAGGGATTTGATCACGCTGTTTTGTGTTTCTTCAAACTTCATCGTGGATATCCAATCAAGTATCGTCTCGTCTGAGATGGCTGAGGAGCGTTAGCTTAATACTCAAGATACTTCTAACACCACAAAATCCCACCTTCCGCTACCCTACGTCCTTCTTTGATCTCTCCTAGAACACTCAACTCAAGCTTATCCAAGTGCGCGGGTAGTATTTGAACTGCGTTATCGAGGCTTCCAATCTGTGTAGACACCTTGGTAACTGAACTTGAAACATCTTTCACTTCGCTAGAAATTCCCGTCATTTGTCTCTGGACTCCCATGAAGTCGTTCCGTAATTTATCATCCAACTCATCAAGTTTGAAACTGGTCTATTAGCTATTAAACTCGTCAAGATTTCTCTAATGCTTACTATCCAAGAATACCCAAAGCACGGGTAACATCATCCTTTGCCGAATCCAAATCTTGCGCCAGACTCAAAAGAGTAGACTCCTTGAAACAATACGCAGACTTATCAAAGACCTTTTGGATCGAACTTCCATGCTTCCATGGTTTTTCCGATAGCTTCAGCTTTTTCACACGCACTTCCACGATTTCTAAAGCGTCGATGCATGAGACGATGCAATCCTCAATACCTTGACATGCACTTGGATTGAGCGATCCATGGTTAATCGTAATGGAACTGATAAGTTGAAGTGTTTGCCGACAGTTTTTCGTCGATTCTAACAATCGTTCCATTTTCGGACCATAGTCCCTGTATGAGCCATAAAACGTCGCGATGCCTTTGCAACATTGGAGGCCGAGGGAAACCATCCCCACAACACCGGCTGCGACATCGAAACCAGACATCCCGAGGGCCAAAATAGAAACGAGACGTTACTAAAGGAAATAAAGTGCTGATGAAATTATAGACTGAGAGAAACGAAATAATCGAGTAAAATGCAGATGAGCAAAATACAGCTCACATCTTCAGCGTACTGTCTACACACCGACACACCGACACACCGAAAAGTGACCTGCAGCGCTGAGCCCCTTGTTTTTGTGTCTTCGTTGGCCATGCATACGCTGACGCGCGCGGTTAAACAGCCTGCATGATTTGATGCCTTCTTACCGAATCGAAACAAGGAATAATGTACCACAATTTTCTTGGGCCCGCATCTCGATGCTACCCTATCGCCCAGTTTGGGAGATGAAGTGCCATTTCTTTTTTGGAGGCTTATGTATAGTCATATTCCCTTCCTCTTACTAAACCTTGGCCTGGTGGATTTGTGAGAGTTGAATAACATGGCGGGGTACCAGGTTGAAGTAAGCTTACAAAACCCAATTAGAAATTTTTCCAAGAGCCCTGTAAGAACTGCAATGAAACATTGAATTAGTGTTTGATCGCTGGCAAGGGGTTCAAGTGTAGGGAAATGAGAAGCTCGCTTAATAATACTCTACTGATAGTGCCATGCTCGCAGTGGACATTGCATGTAGCAGTAATTAGGCATCCTCTATGCTATGTCCCTACGTGAACAGATCAACGTACACTTAAAAAAACATTTCTGAAGCCGGAGTATAATAAATTGGTATCATGCGCATCTACTTATATTTTTATCTTATTTTTGCGACTGTTTTGGATCGAGTAATCTTCATTTCTAGTGTTCGTGGGGGCGGCTATTTACTGCCACTTGCAATGTCCACCGCGAGCCATGGTAGCATCGCAAAAGAAGACAAAATCAGGGAAACCAAAAGGGTGTTCAAAATAGGTCTAGGTTTGGAAGTTTCTCTCAATACAGTCAGTTGCGATTTAACCTTGAAAAGTTTAGAAAAGTTTATAAAAGTTCGAAAAAGTCTATACTTTGAAAGATTTTTCTCTTAGCTATATAAAATTATAAAATAGCTCTATAATTCTTCTAAAGTGAAAAGAATTTTATTTTATATATTATATAAGATAGTAATAATCTTAACCTCTAAAGTATTATAGACGAGTTTAGTAGAAGTAAGAAACGTGTTTACTTTATCTTTAATAATTACCTAGATAAGATTAGCCTCTTTTACTAAGAATTTATTAATTACTAAAATAAGATATAAGAATAACAAGTGTAACAGTCCCAGTCACATACGACTGGATCACGTGCCGAGGTTCTACCGAAGTCTCGCTTAGTATATACGAATACAGGTACTATTCTATAAGCACTTCTTTTAGTACATTTGTAGAGAGCTGTTATACTTAACAAGTATAAGTAGTATAAGAATAAAATACTCTACTACTCTTTACTACTCGAGTACTACTTAAGTAGAGTAGAGTAGAGTATAAGTAGTAAGTTAGTTAAGTATAACGAAACTTAAACAAAGGTAACTAAGTCTCGATAGTTAGTATATAAGTAAGAAGTATAGATACGCTAGGTTGTTTACTTAGAAGTAAACTTATTACTTATATCAAAGATATTAAATAAGATAATAAGATTAATAACTAAGTTAAGTACGAAGCTTCTATCTAATAGCAGACGTGCTAGTCTTATATAGAACCTTCGTTCTCTAAGTACCTTACCTATATTACTCGCGTTACTTATATTACTTATATCGCTCGCGATTAGAGCGATTAGAGTAATATAGGCGATTATATTATATAACTATACGTGACTTTTAATAGTCTTATAATAGTAAAATCCTAAAACTCTTAAATACCTTTTATATTACTAATTTCCTCTTATATTACCTTCTATTCTTAGATATTATATCTTATTCTATTAGAACACTGTCTAGACTACTTACTACGTAACTATAATTCGTAATACTATTCTCTTCTTAGACTAGCGTGTTTATATACTTAAGTATAGCCTAAGAAAATATCGTTAAAAGGCTAGCAGCCTTTCTTACTTCTATTATATTATTAATACCTCTCTTAAAAGATAGACTTAAATAATATAGAACTCTTAATACTCTTTATATCGAATATTCAAGACGTAAAATAATTTCTTATACTTATTATATTAATACGAAGACTAGCTATTAATACGTTAGTATTACTAGTAGTTCTAAGTACTCTAAATATACTAGAAAAGGCAAGCCTTATAATATTAAGAAGTAGAACTGAATACTCTTACTTTTCAAGTAGGAATCTCTTAATACCTAGAAGCAACGATTATAATAGAAGGAGAAGGTAGTCTATAAAGTTTAAGAAGAAGCTATATAGAAAATCCTCTAACTACGGAAACAGTAACACTTTCTTACTAAGTAGGAGTAAGAGATACTCCGTCGTAGTCTTACTAACCTATAAGAGCTTAATAAAGCTAAAGAGAGAGAAAAAGAAGAGAAAGAGTAGAGAGATATAAAAGTTACCTAGCTAGTAGTCTCTTCTTTCTCTAGTAGCTCTACTTTTATTATTAAGCTATCTCTTAATTTAGCTTTTCTCGAGGCTTTCCCTTCTAACTACGAGATATAGATAACTCTAGGTTTTAGTAGTTATCGGTATATAAAAGTGATTAGTACTTTTACGTGCCCGTCTCGCTTAGTAAGGAGGGCAGGTATTTAAGCAGGACCGAGTATAGCTTATACTCGGTATATATCAACGATAGTTATAACGATAATATACTCTTTTTATATTAAGCTATTAACTACTAAGTTAAACTAACACTGATTAGTAGACGTATAGATTAGAAACACTTAGTTATATAAAGCGGTTCTAATCTAAACTATAAGCTTACTAGCTAAGTAGTTATATAAAGTAGACTTCTCTCGTCGAATAGAGACTCCTTTTACTAGTTACTATAAACTCTTATAGTACAGTGTTACGAACCACGGTATACGTAGTAAGTAGTCTAGACGGCGTTCTAATAGGATAAGGTATAACATCCAGGAATAGAAGATAACACAGGAGGAAATCAGTAATACGAAGGGCATTTAGGGATTTCAAGATCTCACTATTATAGTGATGTTAGAAGTCACGTACGGTTATGTGACGTGATCGCCTATATCGCTCTAATCGCCTTAATCGCGAGCGACGTAAACGACGTAAGCGACGCGAGCGATATAAGCGATGTAATTAGAATAAAGGTTCTATATAAGACTGGCACGTCTGTTATTAGATAGGAGCTTCGTACTTAACTTTAGTTATTAATCTTATTATCTTATTTAATATCTTTAATATAAGTAACGAGTTTACTTTCAAGTAAATAATCTATCGCGTCTATACTCCTTACCTATATACTAACCTTCGAGACTTAGTTATCTTTGTTTAGTTCGTTTAAGTTTCGTTATACTTTAAGCACCTACTTAGGAGTACTACTAATATAATGTCGAAAACTACGCTATTCTCGAGTTCGACCTCTATACTACCTCTAGTGCTAATAATACCGGTAGTATTAGTTACTACTCTTAGAGAGGAAGTGAAATTACTAGTATCTAAAACGTTTAACGGTTCCCTAGAGAAACTTACTAAGTTTATTATAAAAGCTTTAATATACTTAAACTTTTATTTAGTATAGTTTACTTATAAAACTGATTAAGTTATATAGCTTACTACCTGTCTTAAGAGAGTAGTATATAACTAGATAGAGCTATATTTAGAGGATTTTTAGAAGAATAAAACATTGAATAGAAAAGTATTAAACCTTATAAGTAAAAGCACTTAAGAATTGTTTTTAACCGTTGCTGGATTTAAGAAAGAGATTAACTAGGCGTTTATAGATGTAGATTTAAAGAAAAAAGCAGTACGAGCTTTATATAGTCTTTAATAAAAGAGGTTAGTAGTAAAATATATATTAATGTTCTAATAATACTCTATACGTCTTAGCTAGAACAATAAAGCCTTACGTAAGCAGTACTACAGAGGATTAAAGAATAGCGTTAAGAATAAATTAGCTAGAGATAACTTCTTAGATATACTCGACAAGTTAACTAACGATACGATTAAAATCGATAATTAGAATTATAAGAGGAGTTTAGAGAAAAAAGGTAGTTATAGACATCGATATTAAGGAAAAGGTAGGAGAAAAGAGTAAGGTAAGCTTATAGAAGTTAACGCTACTTAGAAGCGTTAGGCCCTAGGAAAAGAAACTTAAGAAAGAGACCTACTAAAGAAAGGACTTTCTTAGAAAGAGCGAGATCGTTGTTATAAGTAGAACTTATATTACAACTATAGCCTCTCTAGCTATAGAGTAAATAAGTATAGTAAGAAGAAAGACTCTAAAGAGAAACAAGTGAACGCTACTGTCTAAAAAGAAGTAGCTTTACTAGAAAGAATAGAACTTATAGACGAAGAACTCGAGGCTAGAGGATATAGTATATAGATTAAAATAGATACTTCAGATATATTAACTAGCGCTATATACCTATAGCTAAATAAAAGAATCGAACTCTAAGATAGTAAGGTATAAGATACTAATAATAGTAGGAATCCACTTCTTAAAGAATATTATAATATACGACTAGAAATAGGATACGAATTCCCTTTTTAAGTAGAGTATAAGTTACTACTATTAACAAGTTTATTAGAGTTATTAGAATTAGAATCTAATTCGTTAGAAATAAATCTAAGAATATATAAGCTTAAATAAGGTAAGATATAGGCATTTATTAGAACCTTTAAGAGAGGGAATAGATAGATATATATAGAATACTAGAAACCTAATTTCTAGAGCTTATATTCTACTTAAGGAATTAACTCTACTATTTTAACTACCTATAAAATAGTTTAGAATAAGCGGAACAGAATAACATTAGTAAGCCTTATTACTAGAAAGGAGACTATCGAATTTAAAGAACCTAGACTAGAATAAGTAGTATTTAGTAAGCTATCTAAAACGCCTAAGATAGGAGATACTTAGATAGTTGTAGATCTTTAGAAAGAAACTAGCTTATAGTAATAACAGGGTCCTAACGACTTTATAAGACGCTTTAAACCTAGTTTTTTAGGTATACTACCTGATAATAAGAAAGCTATACTAGAAATAGAAGGCTAGTATACTATAGTCGCTTTAGTTAGAAAAGTTAAGGTAATATTTTAGAAATTAGAAAGTAGAAAATTATTTAGTATAATCTTCTAGGAGATAAACGAATATAATATAGACTAAGAAATAGAGTTAGTATAGAGAGAACTTTACTAACTAACAGTTAGAGAGCTAAGTACTACCTCTAAAGAAAGTTAGTTAGTTATAACTATAAGGATAAAGAGAAAGAAACTTTAAGTTATAATTAACTTAGGAGTAATAGGCAATTTCCTCTCTCTAACAGCTTTAAAGAAGCTAAACGTTCTAATTAAGAATATAAAACTATACTGCCTAGGGGTAGTCGACAGAATAGACGTTGCCTACTAGAATAGAATTATTAATTAGTAAACTATTCTAATAAAGGTTAATATTAAAGAACACTATTTAGATATATAATTTAATATTATTAAAATAGGAAGTAAGAAGGTAATACTTAGTATACTATAGATTTAAGAATATAATCTAGATATTAATTAGAAAGTACGAATAATAACCTTTAGTTAATATAATTATATAGGATTATAATTATAACTACAAGGCTAGAACGAGGTTAGCACCACCTCTTCTAAGACACTAGGACACCTTACTCAAGGTCTTTTACAGGCTAGTAAGAAAGTTAATAATAAAATACCTATATAGTATAAGGAATTTAAGACTTTATTCGAAAACCTAGAAGACTTATAAGCTTTACTAGAACATTACTTATAGGATTATAAGATTAAATTAAAAGAGGGTTATTACCTCTTAAAGTAAAAACTTTAGTTATATAACTAGAAAAGCTTATAGAGGATAGAAAGTTATATAAAAGAAGGTATTAAGAAGAGATATATTAGAGGATCTAAGTTACTAATTATCTTAAATATACTTATTATTAAGAAAAAAGACGATCTAGATAGAAGAGTATATATTAATTATTAAGAAGTAAATTATACTATAGTTAAGGACGCTTATCTATTACTACCTAGCTAATACTTATAAGATAAGTTAGATAAGGTAGTACGATTTACGAAACTAGATTAATAAAATACTTATAGACTTATATAAATAAAAATCAGAGACGAATAGAAGATAGTATTTACCTTACTATTAGGCTTTTATAAATATATAGTTATACTATTTAGACTTTATAATATACTAGCTATATATTAGAGATAAAATAATAATATTTTAAGAGATCTTCTAGGAGTAATAGTAATCTATTACCTAGATAATATTTTAATCTTCTTAAAAAAAGAAGAAGAATATAAGAGCTATATTAAAGAAGTTTTATAATAACTTATAAAAGTAAATTCTTAGCTAAAACTCTTGAAATACAAGTTTAAAGTAACTTAGACACTTTTTTTAGAATAGGTATTTAGCTTAGAGAAAATAGAAATAGATCTAGTAAAAATCTAAGACGTTTTAAACTAGAAATTATTAGAGAATATAAAAGATATATAATCTTTCCTTAGATTTATAAACTTTTATCGTCTGTTTATATAAGATTATATAAAGATTATTAAACTAATGTTAGTACTAGTTAAGAAAGCTATTAAGTTTATATAGAATAAATAGATAGAGAATACTTTTTAAAAAATTAAAGTAAAGTTTATAGAGAAACCTATTTTATATAATTTTAACATAGATAAGCTTAGTATAATCGAAATAGACGCCTTAGATATAATAGTAGGTATAATTTACCTATAACTAAATAATAAAGGAAAACTTATACTTATTATATATTATTCTAAAATATTTAACCTAGTATAATAAAACTATAGTATCTTTAATAAGGAACTACTTACTATAGTATTAGCTTTAGAATACTAGAGAATTTATTTATAGCTAGTAAAATACCTAGTTATAGTTTTATCTGACTATAAGAACCTTAGAACGTTTACGACGACTAAGAAACTTACGATAAGATAATTAGCTAGATAGTTAGAGATATTAAGAGGATTTAATATTATTATTTAATATATAAAAGGAATGTTAAATACTTAGGCTAATACTCTTAGCTAGAAACCTAGATACGAGGGAAATAAAGAGTATAAGAAGATTATAATCTTAAAAACTCTTAAGAATAGAGACTTAGTACCTACTATATATAAAATTATAGTAATAAACGATATTTAAATAGATAAAATTCAGAATATATACAAAGGTTATAACTAGTATATAAAAGGAAAATTATAAGTCCCTAGCTTATATATAAAGGAATTTATATAAGAATACTATACTATACCTACTTACGGCTACTAAGGAATTTATAGAACCTTTTAGAAGATAAGATAATACTACTATATTAATCAGTTATCTGCGATAGTTAAGGAAGTAATAGTAGAATATAATACCTATACTAGGAATAAGGCTTCCTACTATACTCCTTATAAATAGATGAATACTACTCTAATACTATAAATACCTTAGAAATTAATATTTATAGATTTTATTATTAAATTACTAAAATCTAAAGATCTAATAATAGGAGTTAAATATAATATAATCCTAGTTATTATAGAACGACTTATAAAGTATATAATTTTAATAGTATATATAGAATCAAGTATAGCTAAGGAATTAGTATTCACATTCCTTAGAGAAGTAGTCTTAAGACATAGACTACTTAAAGAAATACTCTTAGATAAAGACAAGCTCTTTACCTTAAAATTTTAGATTGCTCTTATAAAATAATTAGATGTGAAAAGAAAGCTCTCTATAGCCTTCTACTCTTAAACAAATAGAGGAAATAAATAAATAAATCAAGTAGTTAAAATATACCTTTGTTATTATATAAACTACTAGTAAGATAACTAGGTAGAACTGCTACTCTTAACACAGTTTACCTATAACAGTTTAGTAATAGAAATAACACTTATTACACTATTCTACGCTAACTTTAAGTATAAATTATTAGTGTATTAAGAACTACTATCTATAACTATTAATAACTAACTTACTTATATTTAAGTCTTAAAAATCAAAAATCTATATAAGGAACTTATAGAGGACTTGTAATTTATAGTAGAAAGAAACGTATACTACTATAATAAACGACGTAGTTAAGAGCTAACGTTAAAAGAAGGAAATAAAGTCTACTTAGTATAAAAGAATATTAATATAAAAAGACTAAGTAATAAACTAGATTATAAAAAACTTAGACTATTTAAAATTAAACGAGTTAAAGGACCTTTAAATTATAAACTAGCGTTGTTAAAGATAATAAACATCTACCTAGTATTCTATATATCCTTACTTAAACTAGTACTACTAGGAGCACTACTAGCTCTAATTATAGAAATTTAACTAGTAAACCTAAATACTAAGTATAAAGTTAAGAAGATTCTTAACTATAAACTAGTTAGAGGATAAGTTAAGTACTTAATTAAATAGTTAGATTACTTATACTTAGAAAACACTTAGGAGCTAAAAAGTAATCTTAACTATTGCTTAGAGAAACTTCGGAAGTTCTACTACTAAAACCTAGGGTTACCTATATCTTATAGTTAGAAGGGAAAGCCTTAAGGAAAGCTGAATTAAGAGTTAGCTTGTTAACGAAAGCAGGGTCGCTAGAAGAAGAAGGGGCTGCTAGCTAGGCGATCTCTAATTCCCTCTCTTCTTTCTCCTTCTCTACTCTTTCTTTCTCGTTAGCTTTATTAAGCTCTTATAGGTTAGTAAGACTACGATAGAGTATCTCTTACTCCTGCTCTATAAGAAAGCGTTATTATTTTCGTAGACGAAGGATCTTCTATATAGCTTCTTCTTAAATCTTATAGGATGTTTCTTCCTCCTACTATAACCGTCGCTTCTAAGTATTAATAGATTCCTATTTGAAAATTAAGAGTATTCGGTTTTATAACTTAATATTATAAGATTTGCTCTTCCTAGTATACTTAGAGTACTTAGAACTACTAGGAACGCTAACACATCGACGACTAGTTTTCACATTTATATAACGAGTATAGAGGATTATTTCGCGTCCTAAACGTTCGATTTAAAGAGTGTTAAGAGTTCTATATTATTTAAGCTTATCTTTTAAGAGAGGTGTTAACGGCATAATAGGAACTAGGGAGGCCGCTAGCCTCTTGACGATATTTTCTTAGGTTATACTTAAGCGTAGGGATACGCTAGTCTAAGAAGGGGATAGTATCACGAACCACGGTATACGTAGTAAGTAGTCTAGATAGCGTTCTAATAAGACAAGGTATAACATCTAGGAATAGAAGGTAACATAGGAGGAAATCAGTAATATAAAGGGTATTTAGGGATTTTAGGATCTTACTATTATAGTAATGTTAGAAGTCACGTGCGGTTATGTAACGTAATCGCCTACATCGCTCTAATCGCTTTAATCGTAAGCGACGCGAGCGATATAAGCGATATAATTAAGATAAAGGTTCTATATAAGACTAGCACGTCTGCTATTAGATAGGAGCTTCGTACTTAACTTTAGTTATTAATCTTATTATCTTATTTAACATCTTTGATATAAGTAACGAGTTCACTTCTAAGTAAACAATCTATCGCGTCTGTACTCCTTACCTGTATACTAACCTTCGAGACTTAGTTATCTTTGTTTAGTTCGTTTGAGTTTCGTTATATACAGCTATAACGTAGACTTCTCTCGTTAAACAGAGACTCCTTCTATAGCTATAAAACATATATAGAATCTACTATAAACTCTACGAATTATATACTTAGAATCTACTATAACCTTTATAAATTATATACTTAGAATCTACTATAAACTCTATAAATTATATACGTATATCTACTATAAACTCTATAGTTTATAAACAACTATAACTACTAGTAGAATAACTTATAAGAGGCTATTCGACTCTAATAAGCTATATAAGATAACCTCGGATAATCTAGATTATCTAGCTTACTTCTATAAGCTACGTTCGATAAACAATAGTATTCTATTCTACTTACTCTTACTTCTACTTACTCTTACTAGTACTTACTCTTACTAGTACCTACTTATAACGAAACTTAAACGAACTAAACAAAGATAGCTAAGTCTCGAAAGTTAGTATATAAATAAGAAGTATAGATACGCCGGGTTATTTACTTAGAAGTGAACTCGTTACTTATATTAAAGATATTAAATAAGATAATAAGATTAATAACTAAAGTTAAGTACGAAGCTCTTATCTAATCGTAGACGTGCTAGTCTTATATAGAACCTTCGTTCTCTAAGTACATCGCCTATATCGCTCGTATCGCTTATATCGCTTACGATTAGAGCGATTAAGGCGATTAAGACGATTATATTATATAACTATATATAACTTCTAATAGTCTTATAATAGTAAGATTCTAAAACCCTTAAATACCTTTCGTATTACTAATTTCCTCTTATATTACCTTTCTTTCCTAGATATTATATCTTATCTTATTAGAGCGCTGTCTAGACTACTTACTACTTTCTATAATTCGTAATACTATCCTCTTCTTAGCCTAGCGTGTTCTTATACTTAAGTATAAGCTAAGAAATATTATTAAGAAGCTAGTAGGCTTCTCTTCTTTTTATTATATTATTAACACCTATTTATAAAAATAGACTTAAATAATATAGAATCCTAAACACTCTTTAAATTAAATAATTAGAATATAAAATAATTCTCTATACTTAATATACTCGAGTAAAGGCTAGTCGTCGTTATGTTAGTATTACTAGTAGTTCTAAGTACTCTAAGTATACTAGGAAAGGTAAGCTCTATAATATTAAAAAATAAAACTAAATATTCTTACTTTTTAAATAGGAATCTATTAACGCCTAGTAGCAGCGGTTATAGTAAGAGAAAGAGATAGTCTTTAAAGTCTAAGAAGAAGCTATATAAAAAAGTTCTAAGACTATATAGAAAATCCTCTAATTATAGTAGTAGTAACGCTTCCTTACTAAGTAGAAGTAAGAGATACTCTACTATAGTCTTATAAACCTATAAGAGCTTAATAAAGCTAAGGAGAGAGAAAGAGAAGAGAAAGAGTAACAGGAGGTAGAGGAGAAATAGTAGAAGGTAGAGATTATACGTCTAGTAGCTCTATCTATCTCTATTAACTTCTAATCTAAGCTAAGTCTTAACCTAGCTTTTCTTAAAGCTTTTCCTTTTAACTATAAGATATAGGTAAACCTAGGTTTTACTAGTAGAACTTCTAAAGTTACGCTAAGTAATAGTTAAGATTGCTTTTTAGCTCTTAAGTATTCTCTAAATATAAGTAATCTAACTATTTAATTAAATACTTAACTTATTCTTTAATAAGTTTATAGTTAAGAATCCTCTTAACTTTGTATTTAGCGTTTAGGTTTACTAGTTAAATTTCTATAAATAAGGCTAGTAGTACTCTTAGTAATACTAGTTTAAGTAGAGATATATAGAATACTAGATAGATATTTATTATCTTTAGTAGTACTAGTTTATAATTTAAAGGTTTTTTAACTTGTTTAATTTTAAATAGTCTAAGTTTCTTATAGTCTAGTTTATTACTTAGTCTTTTTATATTAATATTCTTTTATACTAAGTTAACTTTATCTCTCTCTTTTAGTATTAGCTCTTAACTATGTTATTTATTATAGTAGTACGCGTTTCTTTTAGCTATAAACTATAAATCCTTTATAAGTTCCTTATATAGACCTTTGATTTTCGAGACCTAAATACGAGTAAGCTAATTATTAATAGTTATAGATAGTAGTTCTTAATATACTATTAATTCGTATCTAAAGTTAGCGTAGAATAGTATAATAAGTATTGTTTCTATTACTAAACTATTATAAGTAAACTATACTAAAGGCAGTAGTTCTACCTAGTTATTCTATTAGTAGTTTATATAATAATAAAGGTATGTTTCTACTACTTAATTTATATATTTATTTCCTTTATTTATCTAAGAGTAAAAAGCTATAGAAAGCTTCTTTTTTATACCTAATCGTTTTATAAGAGCGATTTAAAACTTAGAGGTAAAGAGTTTATCTCTATTAGAGAGTATTTCTTTTAGTAGTCTATGTCTTAAGACTACTTCTTTAAGGAATATAAATACTAATTCCTTAGCTATACTTAACTCTATATATAGTATTAAGATTATATATTTTATAAGTCGTTTTATAATAACTAGGATTAAGTTATACTTAACTCTTATTATTAGATCTTTAGATTTTAGTAATTTAATAATAAAATCCTAAGATACTAATTTCTAAGGTATTTATAGTATTAGAGTAGTGTTTATCTATCTATAAGAAGTATAGTAAGAGGCTTTATTCCTAGTATAGGTATTATATTCTACTATTACTTCCTTAACTATCGTAGATAATTAATTAATATAGTAATATTATTTTATTCTCTAGAGAGTTCGACGAACTCTCTAGTATCTATTAGCTAGTAGTAAATAATATTCTTTAACGAATTCCCTTATATATAATTCTAGAATCTATAACTTTCTGTTTTTATATCTTTCTTTATTATTACACTTATTTATAGTATAGTAAATATTAATAAAGTCCCTTCTCTAAACTAGGTTAGGTAGTATATCTTTCTATTTAGCTAACTCTAGCTAATCCTTCTTCTACGTTTACTATATTTTTTCCTACTAAGAGTCTTTATCTCTTATAGTAGCGATTTTATAAATTATAGAGGCTAAGTTCTTATTCTTAAGAGTTTTTAAGATTATAATCTTTTTAAACTCCTTATTTCCTTTATACTTAGGTTTCTAGCTAAGAGTATTAGCTTAAATATTTAATATTCCTTTTATATATTAAATAATAATATTAAATCCTCTTAGTATTTCTAACTATCTAGCTAACCTTCTAGTTATAAGTTCCTTAGTTGTTATAAACGTCTTAAGATTCTTATAGTTAGATAAAACTATAACCTAGTACTTTACTAGCTATAAATAAATTCTCTAATATTCTAAGGCTAATACTATAATAAGTAGTTCTTTATTAAAAATACTATAGTTCTATTATACTAGATTAAATATTTTAAAATAATATATAATTAATATAAGTTTTCCTTTATTATTTAGTTATAAGTAGACTATACCTACTACTATATTTAAGGTATCTATTTTAATTATACTAAGCTTATCTATGTTAAAATTATATAAAATAGGTTTTTCTATAAACTTTACTTTAATCTTTTAAAAAGTATCTTTAATATATTTATTCTAGATAAACTTAATAGTCTTTTTTACTAGTACTAATATTAGTTTAGTAATCTTTATATAGTCTTTATTAAATAAATAGTAAAAGTTTATAAATCTAAGAAAGGACTATATATCCTTAACACTCTCTAGTAACTTCTAGTTTAAGATATTCTAGATCTTTACTAGATCTATTTCTATTTTCTCTAAGCTAAATATCTATTCTAGGAAAAGTGTCTAAGTTACTCTAAACTCGTATTTTAAGAGTTTTAATTAAGAGTCTACTTTTATAAGTTATTATAAAACTTCTTTAATATATCTCTTATATTCTTCTTCTCTTTCTAAGAAGATTAAGATATTATCTAGGTAATATATTACTATTACTCTTAGAAGATCTCTTAAAATATTATTATTTTATCTCTAATATATAGCTAGTATATTATATAGTCTAAATAGTATAACTATATATTTATAAAGACCTAATAGTAAGGTAAATACTATTTTCTATTCGTTTCTAACTTTTATTTATATAAGTCTATAAGCGTTCTATTAATCTAGTTTTATAAATCGTACTACCTTATCTAATTTATCCTATAAATATTAGCTAGGTAGTAATAGATAAGCGTTCTTAACTATAGTATAATTTACTTCTTAGTAATTAATATATACTCTCTTCTCTAAGTTGTCTTTCTTCTTAATAATAGGTATATTTAAGGTAATTAGTAACTTAGATTTCCTAATATATCTCTTCTTAATACCTTCTCTTATATAACTTTCTATTCTTTATAGGCTTTTCTAGTTATATAACCGAAGCTTCTACTTTAAAAAGTAATAACCCTCTTTTAATTTAATCTTATAATCTTATAAGCGATGTTCTAGTAAGGCTTATAAGTCTTTTAGATTTTTAAACAAAGCTTTAAATTCTCTATACTACATAGGTATTTCGTTATTAGCTGTCTTACTAACCTGTAGAAGACTCTAGACTAGGTGTTCTAATATATTAGAAGAGGTAGCGCTAACCTCGTTCTAGCCTTTTAGTTATAATTATAAACTTATATAATTATTTAAGCCTTCTAGTTAATATCTAGATTATATTCTTAAATCTATAATATACTAAGTATTACTTCCTTTCTTCCTATTTTAATAATATTGAATTATATTTCTAAGTAATATCTTCTAATATTAACTTTTATTAGAATAGTTTACTAGTTAATAATTCTATTCTAGTATATAACGTCTGTTTTATTAACTACTCCTAGGTAGTATAGCTTTATACTTTTAATTAAGACGTTTAACTTCTTAAGAGCTATTAGAGAAAGGAAATTACCTATTACTCTAGAGTTAATTAAGACTTGAAGTTCCTTTTCTCTTATTTTTATAGTTATAATTAACTAATTTTCCTTAGAAGTAGTATTTAATTCTTCTTTTATAAAGTATACTTTAAATCTCCTTTTATCCTTGTTTTTCTTACTAGACTTTAGAATAAAGGTTACTTTTTCTAAATCTATAGAAACTACTTTATATATTAATCTATATTCTATAGTTTATTCTAGTTCTAGTAAGGTTCTAGTAAATCGTTTTTCTATAGACTAGTTAGATATAGCCTCTAGATAGTATTATATCTATTTAGCTAAGGTTCTGTTTATTATTTTAATAGACTATAATTCTCTAACTACTAAGTAGTAAAGTTCCTTCTATACTAATTCCGTTTCTTAGCTTATATTATATTTATTTATTTTCTAAAAGATTATACTAAATAATCTCTTAGTTCTAGGTTTATAAAATATTACTCTAATAATACTAACTAAAGCGACTATAGTATACTAGCCTCTTATTTCTAGTAATACTTCCTTTTTATTAGAAAGTATATCTAGGAAACTAGGTTTTAGATACTTTATAAAATCCCTAGGACTCTGCTATTACTATAAGCTAGTTTTCTTCTAAAGATCTATAACCGTCTATATATCTCCTATCTTAGACTATTCTTAACTATGTTTAGGTTCTTTAGACTTAATAGTTTCTTACCTAGTAATTAAGCTAACTAGAGTTATTATTTCTAGGTTATTTCTTATAACTATATATATTATTAAGATAGTTAGATTAACTCTCTATATAGTATAAGGACTCTAGAAGTCTAGCTTCTAGTTATCTATATATACTTAACGATTTCCTTATTTAAATATTCTAAGAAAGACCTACGTTTCTCTAACTCTAGAGTTCTTATTTCTAACTTCTTCTTCTAAACTAGAAGATAAGTCTAATATTTCTAAAGAACTAGTTAATAGTAGTAATTCGTATTCTGCTTAAAGAGGTGCTTTATAATCTATTTCTAACTATATATTATAATTTTCTTTAAAGAGTAGATCTCTATTATTATTAGTATCTTATACTCTACTAACTTATAACTCGATTCCTTTATTTAGCTATAGATATATAACGCTTATTATTATATCTATAGTATCTGTTTTAATCTATATACTATATTCTCTAGCTTTAAGTTCCTTGTCTATAAGTTTAATACGATCAGTTAAAGCTACTTATTACTAAATAGTAGTATTAACTTATTTCTTTCCTTTAGAGTCTTTCTTCTTACTATACTTATTTACTCTATAACTAAGAAGGCTATAGTTATAATATAAGTTCTACTTACGTCAACGATTTCGCTCTTTCTAAGAAAGTTCTTCTTTCTTTAGAAAGGTTTTCTTTTATATAGTGTTCGCTTCTTTACTATACTTAGTATAGGAGTGCTTCTACTTTCCTAACCCTTTACTCTCTTCTCTATATCTAGGATTACTCTTTCTAAATCGTATAAGCAGTTATCTAACTAGATAACTTCCTTAATTATACTTATAATAGTTAAGAACTATATATTCTATTTAACTATTTTCTTATAAATATATATCTTTAATCTTCTATAAAAGAGTTCTATAAGAGTAATAGTATCTTATTCTAATTTCGTTCTATAACGTTAGAATTTATTAGTATAATCTATTACTAATCTAGTTTTGTATAAATCTAAAAGCTTATATATAGTACTTTAGATTACGTTAAAGTCTCTAAAAGCTTTCCTAATAGTTACTTTAAATCCTCTCTAAGATTTAAATATAATCTTAGTTAATTCTATCTTTCTATCTTTATCTTTATTTTTAAAGAAGTCTTCTAAATATAGCTAAGCCTATTCTAATACTACTTCTCTTAGGTAGGAGATAGCGAAGATAGTTCGTAAGTTATAATTACCTTTGATTTATCTAAGTTAAAATTAAAGTAGATGTCTATTTAAAGAAGAAACGAGTTAAGTTCCTTTTATTTCTCGTAATACGTGTCTAGTATCTTAACTTTAATAGACTTAAGTACTTTAATCTTATAAGGCTTAGAGGCGTCTAGTATACTAACATTGTCGTTGTTTCTAGCTAACTATATACTAGTAGGTGTTCTTCTAGTAGCACTTCTAGATATTTCTACGACGTTAACTTAACTAGTACTTAAGCTAGCTATAGCAGAGGTTATTAGAGCTATAGTAACTAAACTTCTAAGCAGGTACTTAAAGTATAATAAAACTTAAACGAACTAAACAAAGATAACTAAGTCTCGAAGGTTAGTATATAAGTAAGAAGTACAGATATACTAGGTTATTTACTTAGAAGTAAACTCGTTACTTATATTAAAGATATTAAATAAGATAATAAGATTAATAACTAAAGTTAAGTACGAAGCTTCTATCTAATAGTAGACGTGCTAGTCTTATATAGAACTCTTCGTATTATCTAGATCCTTATATAAGCCTATCTCTCTAGATCTCTCTAGATCCTTTATAAGATCTAATAGGATCTAATATATAACTTCTAACGGTTATCTAATAGTAAGATCCTAGAATATCTAAATATCTTTATATTACTAATTCCCTCCTATATTACCTTCTATTTCCTAGATATCGTACCTTGTTCTATTAGAGCGCCGTCTAGACTACTTACTACGTATAACGTAATTCGTAATACTTAACTTTAATAGACTTAAGTACTTCGACTTTATAGAGTTTAGGAGCGTCTAGTATACTAATATTATCGTTATCCTTAGCTAGTTATATACTAGTAGGTGCTTCTCTGGTAATCTATGAATACCCCACTTGTGTACTCCACGTGCTTCAAGGTTAATTTTATAAGATATACTGTTAACAGGGGTGGACAGAATCCAAAAAGTGGAACAGTAGGAAGGGCCCTTCAGCAAAATTCAGATTAGGTTACAGGGTACCTTTGAGGTCAAGATTTGCTCAATCCTCATCGGTACTTACTATCCCACTACTCTTTTGTTTCACCACAAGAGTGGGGTGTTGTTCAAGTTGAATAGCATGATTTGAATTCTGTTACAATATCAAAGTGACCCCTTCAATATTCAAAATTCGTTACCCAGTCGCATAATAGGGACCGGAAGACTCACAAGCGACCAAAATTTGATGTCTCCTACGAAAAGCTTCAATATTAGAAAACCCAGCCGATAAACTCGATCAAAAGACCTCCGTGTAGTGGATTAAAGTCCGCAATCGCCGAACCTTTCAATTCATTCCTTGACTTTGTATTTTATTTTTTAATGTTCTAACTTCTGGGCACGTTCAATTACGCCGCAATTTCGGAAACTTCAAGAATGGGGTGACCTGAATCAATCCTAGTATTCGGTCCCGAGAACCTTAACAGTATGTTGGGGGGGGAGGTGAGTAACTCGTAGCTCGTATCTGCAAAAAATACAATTATAAATACCTTTGAGGCCGTAGTCCGATTCGCCCCCGGCTCGGACGTATGTGGAAACTTCCACATACTTCGTACAGGCTCGAAATAATCACCCCCCCACAGTGGGCCAAACTAAATGCTTGGCATGTGCCGCTTTATGCTTCTTGCTTCAAAACTCTTAGTATTTTGTATAGCCTCCATCAGTAACTACATCTACATCGAAAATGGGTGTAAAAGCGGCATCCGGGGCATATTAATCTCATTGGCTGCGATGACGTTAGCGTGGAACCTTCTAGCGTATCGTTATAGTGGCGAATGGTGGTTATTTCGGCCCTGTACGAAGTAATACGGGTTTCTTCCAAAATCCAGATCCCAAAATCCAGATCCCAAAATCCGGGGTTCCAGAGGTTGCTTCTTTAGGAAACAACTCCGCCGAATCCAACATGCAAACATGGCCATGGGGGATGTTTTAGTGCCCAATCGCGTCATAGTATGTTCACTTGAAACAAAAGAATTGTTCTAGAAACGTGGCATGCTGGCATTAGGATCCAGCGTCATGCAAAATAGTGGTTTGAGGCGGTTAGGATTGAGATTGGTGGCGTTGCAGGTAAGATCGACGATTGTCAATTAGATAAGCTGCTTTCACCCCGACCTCCTAATGAGGCCTCGCTATCTGCCTTGCATTGTTGGGGGATTCTTTTCATACGACTCTAAAGCTAGAGAGAATATCACGAAGGGGTATGGAGATCTAAGGTAAGAAAGAGCTCGTAAGATTTATCTCTTTTTGGTGGTGGGGTCCCAGTTAAGCGCTGGGTGAGAGTGAGGTGCAACGTTTTAAGGTTAATCTCTCAACATTTACTGTAACCGCTGCGCCCCCGTATACACGTGTGGAAAACATGTTGTTCAGGGTAAAGTTCTAGCCTCCCGGAAGTCAACGTTTTGCGTGGCTGACTACCGGTAAGGCGAACCCGCCTGAGTTTGTAACACTTCCAAAATTGAACAGTTGATTCAAACCACAGAGAGTAAACAAATGGGTGGTACCGGTGCCATTGGCTATAATATGCAGCTGCGACCCTGCTGCGCCATCAGGATCTGCTATAAATGGGAACGAACCAACCAATTAAGCGAGAACAGGGGGAGGGAAAATAAGCCTCAAGCAAAATTTACCTACAGCTATCATATATGGAAAGAAAGTACGAGAAGGAGACTATGTAGTATTGATATGACATACATATAGTAAGGGGGAGGCTCATCCAGTCAGATGGAGGAAAAAAGCATATGTAGTGTAAAGGTTGGCGGTGGGCGGGGCCGGAGAAAGCTGACTAAAGGAGCACCAGTCCCACTTTTCAAGCCAATCCCGCCGATTCAACAGATGCACAACGCCAGGTTGATCTCCTCAGCTGTGCCGCGGAGATGCAGGCTCACCACTTTGATTGCTTGAAGCTCGACCTTTCACAAAGGCTCCAAATGCTTTATTGCGCCCTAGGATTAGCTGCAAGTAGCGCCTCGTTTCACCTTCTCCCTCTTTATCAAATCCAACAGCACCCAACAAACAGGAAGAGGATCAAAAATTCTCCGAAAGTCTCCTTTGGACACGAAACAACAAATTGTGGCTGAATAAAATTCGAACCTTGGAGTCTTGTTTTGGCCGCGTATCATCGGACCCTCTTGTCGTCCTCGACAACGCCTCCAGCACTCGTTCCTATCTGCGCAACGCAAAGCAGGAAGCCTTTTGTATTGAAAAGCACAGATCTTCGCAGTACTTTTGAGGATACCAGTCTTCGAAATTCGATGCAAAAATATTTCTTTTCCCTGACTTTCAGCCTTATTGATTCAACCGTACAAGACTCACCCATCAAGCAAAAATATGGTAGGCGTTGGGGGTCGTTCTGGAGGTAAGTGATTACAAAAACAGTTCCAGAACGTATTTCCCCTCTCTTTTGCTAACTCTTGTTAGGCTGTCACACCTGCCGCCGTCGGCGTGTCAAATGTGATGAGGTTCATCCGAAATGTGAAAGATGTGCCAAAGCAAAGATTCCTTGTGAAGGCTATGACCGAGACCTCAAGTTCGTGGACGAAAAGGCCCGAGCACAGAAACGCGTTCAAGTCAAACGACAAGCCTACCTGGAGTCCGTTCAAGCTGAGCAAGAAAGGCTCAAACCGAATCGTCAAACTCAATTCGCTATCCAACTAAAGGCGGCAGCTCATGTTCCACCATCACTTTCTTTGGCAGGAAACGAGACCACCGTTAGGTTGACTTTCATGCAAAACGAATTGTTTTCGGGATGGAGAATGTTTATACCATGGGCCATGCGTGAATACCGAGGACAAGACAGCTGCACAACAACCCAAGCCGTCAATGCGCTGAGTAGCATTTATTTTGGCCGGATGCACCATGACATAAACAGTATTAACGCTGGAGCTATATCTTATGGCAAGACCCTGCCTTTATTGGGGCGAGATTTGAAAGATCCCAAGGCATTTACGCTGTCCACACTTACCAACGTGCTATCTTTGGTCATATATGAGGTTAGTAAGATACTCAGTCATTACTTTGTGTACACTCCTTTCTAGTTCCTCTAAGAAATTCTCGCAATGGACCGGTAGCAAACGGCGCATGTTGTTCAAACTTTATAGAAGAATCGAAGTTGTTAAACCAGGTATCTGGGAAAATTGAACATAATTGTCCTAAAACATCTGGGTTAACATTCTAGATTGTTCCAAATATTTAGAATAATTACTTGAATATTCAAGCTAACACGCTGCTAGATGTTTGCGTCTTATCGGGGCGGCATGATACAACATCTCGGTGGTGTACAGAGGCTAATCGAACAATGCGGAGCGGAACGATTCCAGACACGGCCAGCGTTAGATGTCTTCGCAACTGCCCGAATGGGAATCATGCACCATGACATGGAATCGAAGAAACGATGTTTTCTAGAAAATCCCGACTGGCAAACCATACCGTGGCTCAAGGAACCGAAGCTCAAAAACCTTTACATACAACTTTGTGACCTGAAATGTTATCTAGCTGGTCTTCTTGAGGACATGGAAGCTCTGCGGACTGGTTTACGAGCCACATCTATGGACTTTAATAATTTGTGTGCCGATGTAGCGACACAAATTCAGAGTCTTTACAACTGGAGAGCAGCCTGGGAAGCCGAATATCCGAATTGTGCATATCTTGTTCAAGTTACGGATCCAGATCTGCCTTTTACTCAGGCAATCCACTACACAGAGTTATCACGAGCAGTGGAAAATTGTCTTTACCACACATGCTTACTTACTCTATACCGGATGGGACGTATATTGATGGGACCAAATTTTTCCTCCACATCAATAACCGCCAATGTCCCAATCACTCGAACGAATCCCATCCTCCTCCTTCCCGACGATCCCAAAACACTGCAAGATATAGCAATGGAACTTTTGCGATCAATCCCGTACCATTTGTTAGAACCACACAGAAATGGGGGGTACTTTTTCTTGATGTTCCCTCTCCGAAACACCTTCGAAGTTTTTAGACAGGGTACTCGAGAATGGAACTACTGCCAGCGGCTATTCAATGAGATGGCAGACAAAGGTGGCTTTTTGCTAGCTCGCAGAATGATGCCAGCAGGTCTTCGAGGCAGGATGTTGATGGACGAAGCAATCAATACATGAACACAAATATCGACTCGTGTTCCCACATCAATAAATGAACGACAAAATGCCACAAGCTTGTCGAAAAGATTGCTCCTATTCTGGCTTTCATAAAGCAATGATACCTCATATGGTACAGCCGTTGGAAACCTAAACGAAAAGTTGGAAGCCCTCCAGCTCACTCGCTTATCCCAATCACACGAGGAAGAGATATTTATCTTGGTGTTTGTCTTTTTATTTTACTTTTAGGTCTCGTCTCGTTTTATACCACTGTTGTACACTCTTGGGCGTAAGTTTAGGGTCGAAGGGTCAAGGTCTTGCTACATTCGTTAATAGCCCATGTATCCAAGTCACTCATTAAATGGTAAAAATGTTTTATATCACTCATAAGAACAAACAATCTAGTTGCCCTCCTATCCTAGCACACGTGGGTATCTACTTGATGTAATAAGAATCAGCCTCAGAAACCCGAATTAGATTTTTGTCAAATTGATAGGTTGTCTGGCTTCAACCCTCAGCTACCCTGAAATGTTGTATGAGTTTTCCCGATTTCAGTTTGTTTTTAGACGATTTTCTCCCCCCCTTTTTTCTAGATGGTGTTGCGATCGGTTCCTGAAAAATTACTTCGCTTCATTTTCGGAAGATAATACTTTTCTCTTCATTATGTGAGAGATTTGGGACACTTGACACAAATACATGAACAAAATTCGGATAATCATTAAAAATTCATCCAATTAAATCATTTCTCCAATTGAAGCCAGTTGTACAAAATCAACAAATGAAGCCCAGAGGATAAAATTTGAATATAAAATTCGTTTGAAAAGGAAAAAAAATCCCATTTAACTAGCCTAAGCACTCTTCACTTAAGACCTTCCACCAGACACCACTTAATCGATGTATAGTATGGCGCATGATCGCAACACCATTTGTTAAAAACAAGAATCACTTCAGTCACGCAGGAAAAATCATCAATTATCCTAGCCAAGACACTATGCGATTTCGTATAAAATCGAATAATCATCAAGTAGGCACTGCCTATTATTACAATGCAATGGACATATGACTTTAATGGATAGGGCAAGAGCAAACAAGCGTATAAACTTGAGGTTCCGCAGATTAATTTCACCTCGCTAAATTGCACGACTCGAGCCTCATATATAACCTTGTATTGATCATTGACAGTCTCCGAAACCAAGCTCCATCCTAACCCGTCTCTCGGTCTCGAAAATTTATAGATTCCTCAAACCCGCATCCTCGCTTAAACCTATGTCCTTCTACATTGACAGTGAGACAAATTACATCAGATTTCACGAAAAACAAGTTGAACACCAAGAATTCAACTCTTACCTCGTGATGCATAGGTTCCATGGAACTTATCTGCCTCAAATCCAGCTCATACACCCTCTTTCCCCAGCAACATTGCACACCCGAGATACCTCCGAGATACCTCCCTTCCTATGTACACGAGCTCCAAACACTTCCACCTATCACCACACCCTCTTTTACAATTATACGAGACTTTTCGCCACTTATCACTTCTCGTTCTCGTCCAACCATTCCCCCCATCTGTAACACGTTCCCTCGTACTCCAAGAGCAAAACATGAAACACCCCACCCTACCGTAAACAACCTTGGGATCTTAACTCCGAAACATTTATCCTTAACGTTAAGATCAGCCTATTATTCCGCAACCCCCCCTAGTTCATCATAAATTTCCCGTTTCCCCGTACCCTACCCGTACCCCACCAACGCATCTCGATTGTCAAGGTGTCAAGGTGACACTTTCACGATCGCTTCGCTTAGAGAAGCGTCTTTTTTCATCTCGATTTGATGCATGTCGTTTAGAGTTTATCCGTCTAGAGATCTAGAGCTTTCGTATTTTGGTACTGTATTTTGTTGTTATCTCTTCTCCCCTTCCAGTACATACATCTGCCGAAGTTTCTACGTATTTCTTATCTCCAAATTCCCTCACGTGAGCTGGTTTTTAAACAACCCCCTCTTTTCTCTGCATCCCTTATATCTTTCCTTATCTTCAGTACATCAAAAGTGGTGCCATTCGGCGTTCGCCTGAACAATATTCATCAAAGCAGTATTCTAGGACACTTAAATTAATGGTTCGAAGAGCTTTTAGATAACTAATAGTCGTCGTTCGATTGAATTGGTTTTCTTGAATATTTAAAATAATTTCATATTGTTCGGGCGTACAGCACAATGAATGATGGCACAACCCCCCTTACACTTCCACTTTTCAATACCCCTACCAAGTATCTGCAGCATCTCTACGATCACTACCTAAGTTTTTCTTTCGCATATACAGTGCATATGCATATGCACTGATCGACATCACGATACACCTCTTATCTCAAACTTCCCTACACCTCTCGATGTACTCCCCTTCTTCCCCGCGTACCACTTTCCTACCTACACCACAAGCATGCAAGTCACTTCTTTGACTTTCTCAAGACCAAAGTTTCACAACCTAGGCTCGTCCCATGTACATGCATAAACCAACCTCTTCTCTGATCAAAACCAAACTTTATTTTCCATACACCTCAATATTTCAGTGCCCCTCTCGTACCTATACGCACACCCCATGTTTCCACACAGCTAGTTTTGTCCCGGGTGCCTACACGCATTCCCTTATCTCAAGCAAGGCCCAAACTTTCATACACCTCTACGGTATGAATCCTTGGCCTCTTTTAGGCTACCCCTGTGTTGTACGTACATACGCCCCATCTTCTTCAGTTTCTCCTCGTCTTGACGACACCACCAAGAACCGCAAAGCTACTCCATCTCCCGTTTTGTATTCCCATCCCACGAAGCCACTTCTAGCCCTTCCAAGTCCTCCAGTTCCTACCACTCGTAGCCGAAATACCGAACCTTTTTCAAGCCAATCCACCCTCGCGTACAGTTTCTTCAAGCAGCCCAATTTCAGTTCATCGCGTAGACCATCGCACGAGGCTCGTCCATCTCGTTGTAGCTCCAGTTTCATTCCATCCAGCAGCGATACTCTACGAGCAAAGAGACAAAACACTTGTGTGCCCCGTTCCCCATTCCCATCCCAATCCCTCAAAATAAAAATAGACCACCTTGTAGACCAAGAGCGACTTTACAAAGCCATTCGTAGTCGAAACGCTGGTCCGTAGAAGCAGGAAAGAGGAGTGTCTCAAGGACATACTGTGCCCAGAATCTTTCCGTAGCCGTTATGCCAATTCTTCGAGTCGCGAGAGAGGTTTGTCCGCTGTCCGTAGCCCTGAAACCCCCCCCCCCCCAAAAAAAAACCTTCAACGCAAATAAAGTGTTCTTCGAGTCCTGGTCTATTTGATTTTCGCCGAACGAAGAGTGGCAAAAAACCGCAGAAACCAAAGAAACCATCCATCTGCAGCCAAGCAACCGATTCAAGGAGGAGGAGGGAGGTGATCGTACGAGTTCATATTCGTGGGTATATCTGCCAATCGCCATGCAAGCTTGTCGAGCTTGAAGTAATGCGCCAAGGAGGGGATCATGCGGCGACTGCAGTGGTTCGAGGACTGAGAGGAAGCTATTCACAATCTACTCTCGTCGCTGCGTCTCCCTCTCCTACCTAGGTACTATTCAGATCCCTGGACCCCTCGATCCCTGCCAAAGACAACTCAGTTAACGACAACGTGCAATGAAAGAACCTCAACCCCTCCATCTTGGCATGATTAAGTTCAAGATTTACCATCAATCACCCACAACGCAAGAACCCCAACCTCTTCTAGTTCTGATTAAATCTGCAAAATGCAATCACCAACCACCTCGCCAGCTCCACTTAATTGCGCAAGAGGCATAATATCTATCTCCATCTATAGCAATAGGGAAATACTGTTAAGGCGAGCATATTGCCAGCCCCTTACCAGTGTCCGTAAAATTAGTTTGGAACTAACCAAATCGTAGGGTATCCTGTGGATAAAAAAATGTCTTGCTATTTTCAATACTAACACTTGATCGTTCTTGTGAGAATAGGTTTCCTTCAATTCTCACACCATTACAGAAGCGGACGAGACCGAGGGCTGGGGGTAGAAGTTGCAGCAGGCTTTAGAAATTGTAATTTTAGAAAGAAGAAAAAATGAAGCTATTCACACTCTCCACGTCCTCTCTGAACTAACTCTCCATAAAGTTAAAGTTCACTCATATGACTTGACCTTGACCTTGACCTTGACCTTGACACTATATGTTAAGGCAGGAGCGACACTACCCTACCCTGTAAAATGCTATATTTTAAAGTCAAAATGCGGTCTCAAAAACAGAACAAAAATTTGGTCGTATTCCAAATTAGGTAACGAACTCCCTCCCGATTTCTTCGGGCTTTTCAAAGAGTGATTGTGATGGTGGTTGAAATTGGTCTCTAGGTCTTGATCCTAGTGCCTGTGCCTGTACCTCAAACCATCGTCTTTCCCAGGGCAGACAGACAGACAGAACAGGACCAACCATAGCCCCTGTCACTTCTAGAACAACAAGGCTAGTCTCGTCTCCCCTCCATCTCTCCATCTCTCCATCTTCTCCATCTCTCCATCTTCTCCATCTCTCCGTCTCTCCATCTTCCCATCTCCCCAAGGCTCTCCTCCTCACCCCTCCCATGACCACCCCCTCATCCTTCCACCCCCCCATCCACCCCCGAAACACAAAACACAAACAACCCGCAACCCACCAACCTCCCAACCAACCAAACGAAAACTCCAAAAATCTAGACCCTCACCAACACCCACCTTCACGTCAAACTCAAACTCAAACTCAAACTCAAGCATCAACATCAAGCATCAACGGCCCGACCCCTCTCGTCAAATCCTTCCCCATGCGTATGTATGTATGTATGTATGTATGTATGTATAGCCAAGGCATCTCAACATAACGGTACACGTACGCGCCTACAAAAACCCCCTTGTACAGCCAAGGTATCTCAACATCACGGTACATCGCTCTTGTACACCCACCGCCACACTGCCCATACAGACACACCACACCTACCACACTGCCTAACTGCCTACCACAGCCTAACAGCCTCGTATGTATGTATGTAAATCTTGCCCCCCATACTCTCACAGTCTCGTACCCGTCCGTGCCCTGTACACCAACGCCCTGTACACCAACGAACGCCCCATCGCCCCAGCACCTTCTTCCAAGGTATTGAGTGAGTGAGGTAGTTCAGCAGTTGCAGACAAATCTTTTGCATTTTCGGTTGCGGGACCCCGGAGGACGTGCCGATTGGAGAGTTCAGACGGTAGGTAGGTACTTGTACAGACAGGTAGATACTGATTGACTGATTGATTGACTGACTGGCTGGCTGGCTGGCTGGCTGACTTGTTTCAAAAGTCAACTCGTGTTGACGGGTTACCTGGTTAGTTGAGAAAGTTCGACCGCGTGGGAACTTTGATTGGAGGTCGGTAAATGAGCCTCGCGAAGATCTCACTCTTTAGGTAGTCAACTCACTCCACCAACTCAAAGCCCATCCATACCAATAATCCAAGTCCGGCCGGCACTCCACCAACCCCCATACCCATAAACACAAAAAGCCTCAAAAAACACAAAAGAAATCCCAAATTCATCAAGAAAACAAAGATATTAAATATTAAAGAAGTCCGCGAAACTTCCCACTTAACTAGCTAGACTACGTATCCACTATACACCAAGTGCTCTCCCCCCAATCCAGGTCAAATCACATCCATCCTCCATCTCCCTCGGATCCCCTTCTCTCACATCTACAACCACCTCTCTCCATCTCTCCCCAACCCAGAAAACCACAAAAACACCGCAACTTCAAAAAATGGGGTATAAACAATATTCCAAAAGAATAAAAACAAAAGAGGTAAACATAAATAGGTATCCGCTCCCCTTATCCCACCCACTAGCCGGCCCAAAAGATAAAAATGAATAAAAAATGAAAAATCGACAAATGAAAAATGAAAAATGAAAAATGAAAAAACCCCAACACCATGAAACCAATCATAGCAGATCCCCCAACTCCCCAAATACCGCCAAGTATGCTCCCAAGGTACCCCCTTTTTTTTTATGAAGAATGCAAAAGCCTGCCCTGCCTTTATAACCGCTCCTTAAAAATGCAACAAAGACGAAACAGTTATAAGAAGGAAAAGCTGTGTGTTGTCGAGATCAATTTGGTTTTTTTGCTCGCAAAATTCCCTCCCAAAAATGAGATAACAGAACCCCGTGATACCATATTCAGTCTGACCTGTATCACCATGTCCATTGCCTTCTGTCTGAAAAAGAAAAAAAAGTGTGAGAGAGAAAAGGAAGATCCTGCCAGAAACAAAACACACTCTTTGCACTCGTTGCATTCAAGTATTTCCTATTTTCCACGACGTTCATGCCCACCGCCCAAATACAATAATAAACCCAGTTGATCTCGGTAAAATCAAATAAAGTGCAAAAGGAGAACAAGGCTAGCTAGTATCTGCAACCCGCCGATCGATGGTGCAACAGAAGATGGTGTTTGAATCAAGGAAAACCAAAAAAATCGACAATGTATATGCGCTCACACCCACCCCACACTCCTTGAGAATGCAATACCGTTCATCTGAACGCCCTAGACTCCTATTCCGCATATGCAGGGCCCCCTGACACACATACAAAGACAAAACAAAACAAAAAGCAAGAGAGGGGATATCTAAAACAGGAAGGTATTGATCGCGGGAAGGAAACAGGGAACAAGGAACGGAGAATTGATTAAGCCGAGGGTATAAGTGCGTGCCGAAGGAACATTGAAAATGGTGTGTCGAGTACGGAATGGTGGTGGCAGGGGTTGGTGGTGGAAGAGGGTGTCGAGCTTTCCACTAGGTACGTACACCTGCCTTTTGTAAGTATTGTGCGAGAAAGTCTGGGACAATTAGAAATATTGTTCGAGAAGGTCTAAAAGAATGAGAAAGACGATTTCTTGATTATTCTAAAACCTTTGAACAATATCCGTGTTTGTTCCATAATATCTGAAGCAAAGGGGGGGGGGGGGGGGGAACTTACTCATGATGTCGGCGAGCCCACTAGCCAGGCGGCCAAACAGATGAGTACATCCAGAACAAGGAAGGAGTTGCAAGGTTGCTGAAATGCGACCAGTCAACTCAAGCTAGATAGGGGTTGTACGTCTGATAACGTCTGGTGTTGGGCATATTGCAGCGTTGATGTGCTCCAAAGATGGTGGTGTAGAGAGAGGGTGTATAGGCTGCGCGTATGAGGGGATACGAGAAAAACCAGGATTGGGAGCGCGGGGTGGCCTGTGTGGCGCATGACCAATGATTCGTGCAGCACACCCTCAAACAACCCCCCAGATGCGCCCTTGACCAATCAACCATTGGCATTCAGATATCATCGCGAGAGCGGCATCTGGTGACTCTGGTGTTGCTGTTGTGATAGACTTCTTGCAAGCCGGCTCTCTCCCCCGGCCGCGGTATCCGCAACGTTGCGATTGTAATTCATCGGTTGGTGAGGGGTGCTAGAAACAGAACCTCCACTACCGGTACTGGCGGCGTTGTTTTCAAGATACGACATATCCCATGAACCTCGACTGCTTTGCGGTGGGCCTAGTTGCGGGTACTGCTGCGAGGTTTGCATGTGATGCGGCGGACCCCCTTGCCAGTGATTAGAAGACTCGTGGGGGTGGTTGGGCAGGGAAACGCGCAGATCAGGAGGACCACCCGTCAAGGACATCGTCTTTTGGCTGAGAGGCGAGACCACACGCGCGGGAATATTCGCCGCATAGGCCGTTGATGTTGTTGACCCTGAGATCGATCGCGGTGAGAGAGCCCCGTGATGATCTCCAACATAGGAGATGCCGGCAGATGATCCTTCAGGAGCATAACCGGTTGAGCTAGCAGGCGTTAGGATGGAAGCCGGGCTGGCAGACTGTCTTTCGATTAGCTTCCGACTGCACCCTGCCTTGTTAGATATTGTGCGAGAGCTCTAGGACAATTGGGAATATTGTTCGAGAAGATTTAGAAGAATGAGAAACTCTGACTCTCCATTCTTCTAAACGTTCTCGCACAATATTCTGAATTGTCACGAAAACCCCGAGGCAATGGAGGGATGGGGCGGCTCACATATTTGCCGACAATCTTCTTAAGAGCCGATGCCAGATCTTTCCAGTGAAACACCTTGACGTCTTTCTCGATGTTGCGAGGCTTGGGAGTTGGGAATCCCATGATAACCTTGAAGAAATCTTCGCTCTCGGCCTTCCCTTTCGATACCGTCAGGGGGCGGAATCCTTCTAGATTCCTTCTGATCCGATTCTTCTCCTCGACCGTAAATCGTTCCGAGATCAACTGCTCCAGAAGATAAATGGTATCCACGCTGGTAACAAAGCACTCTTCTCGTTTTTCCCAGTAGATACAACTGATACAGATGCTGGATGGTGGTCGCTCCTCAGGGGTCACGGCTTGAAACGTAGTGGTGATTGTGCTACCGGATTGTGACCTTCGAAATACCACCAGTCTTCTTTTTGCCCCCCATTCTTCTTCTGACCAGTTTTGTGCCATGCCAGAGAGATCACCGTTGATATCAAGCTTCGCCTTGCTCGGGTAAATTCCGTGCGTGTTGAAGTGTTGACCAGGATGTGCTCCATGAGGTGTGGTTGCGGGACTGGGGGTCTGCTGCAGTGTTGATGTTCTAATCAAGGGTGGATTTGCCGATGAAGCTGGTGATGGAAGCGCTGACAGGGATGGGCGATTCATACCTCCGTGACTTCTTCCCATGGAAGGTCCACCAGGCAAGTATGCAGGATTATTCCAAGTTCCGACTTGTGGTGAGTGTGCTTTGTTAGCTGGGGGTGAGGCATTTGCAGAATTTGGATAACCATATCCCAGATGTCTCGACGATTGTTGCGAATGGAAACCAGGTATAGGCCTCTGGTAATGTGGGACGAGATTATTGTACGAGTGGCTTGTCGGTAAATATGGCGAGTATGACGAACTCCCATCACCAGTCTGATAGCCATAGTTTCCATATTCTTCCTTTGGTCGCAAGAGTTGAGATGCGGACCTCTTCACTGGGCTCTTTAGATCTGGGGAGTCGGCCGACACCTTCCTTTTCCTTGACAACTCCTGTCCCTCATTTCCTCCTTGTGCAGAGCTGGTATAGGTAAAAGTTCCTACATCTTTTTGTGCCATCACATCCCCATCCCCGCTCTCCATGGACATAACGATGGGCACCTGTGAGGAAGCAAATTTGGTGTCCGCAAAATGTGGGACCTCGGCCGAAACTGTGTATTGACACACCCCACCTTGTTGGCTAGTTTTGGAAATCGATGCCTGACATTTGTGCTGACCAAAGGTCAGAAAAAATATTGGTGAGCTGCTTGTCAATAACTCGTAAAGAGAAGTGATGTTGACGTAAATAGTTGCATCTCCCGAGCCTCGAGAAGGCGAATAGGATGTGACGTGAAGATTTGGCGTGGAACCGACGTTTAAATAAGGTACTGATTGGTCCTCAAAAGTCGCCCGACCATGTGGAGATGGAAATGTCATTGGTGTGTGGTTGGGGAATCCGGGCGTAGATGCTGGAGATGGACCAGGCTGAGATGCGTAGGACGGCGCAGGCGCAAATGGAAACGAGCCTTCTGGATAAGTTCGCGCCGCATCATAACCTATAATTGACATTAAAACCCATATTCTGCGTTGCAGTCCCAGTTGATTCAATAAACAAATAACTTACCATGAAGTTGAGGAGGTTTCCCGTAGGCAGACATAGGGAGACGATCCTTCGGGGAGTGCACCCTAGCCACAAGGGCTCCCTCGTACCCTTCTTCGTGAAATGCTGCACTCTCGGGCGAAGGATATGACTCGTCTACAATGATGGGTGTATGAGACGAGAAGTGTTCAGGCTGCAGCAAGTGAGTCAGTAAAGGACGCGCGGGAAACTGTAGGCAACAATCCATTCCAGAGACGAGAGGCAACTTACCCCAAGCGAACTGTAAGTTGAGTATGCCAGTTTGGCGGTTGTAATTAGACCAGAGGGATTCAAATAACGAGCGACGATCACCAAGCAGATCGTAAGTATGCGAGACAATCGTAGACTTCCAGTGGATGGAGAACTTCTCGAATGCTTCTATCTCGCAAAGTCCCGAATGAGAGCGTCGGAATTGTCGTGTCGGGCGGGATCGTTTTTTGCGTGAGACCTCGACGACAGAAGAAAGTAGCTGCGAGGCGGTATGGCGAGTTCCTCCGTCCGATGTTTTATTAAAGTTTGAATCGTTTCTTGAGCTAATGATGGGTGCCGAAAGTTAAAGACGAGCGTTTGGATTGAATGCTTCAGTTGCTGGAGTTCTGTTGGACGTCTGGTTGCCGGATATACTAACTCTGGACCAAAGAGCCGTGAACAGGCAGGGTTCGAGTCTCGGGAGTCTGAAACTGGAGAATAAAGTACTCCAAGTGTTGGTACTAAGTGGGTGGGACAGGTCAGCCAGCTGGTCGACGGCACGAGAATGATAAAGAAGGAACTGGGTCGATGATGGTCCAAGTGGGATTTGGAAAATGTACTCACAGGAGCAGACAAAGAATTGAAGCTGTTGACGTTCGAGTTGAGTTGGCCGGGTCCCAGAGGTTATGCAGCCACCCGATTATGCGAACTGGAAGAGAACTGTCAGTCAACCAATGTCCTATGTCGTCACGGTCATGCTTGCAAGTGCCGGTGACTTTTCAAACGAGATGCTGGGGGTGTAGAGAAGGTGGTGTAAACAGGCAAGCATATGTACACATGCTCATGAAGTTGGAGACGAGGCGTGGGTGCCTCTGGCGCGAGATGTTGTGCACAGATGACTTGGTGCAGGGATGCAAGGGGGGGTTGAAGAATTGGGTGAGGGTGGAAAGAGGAGCTAAGGGGAGCTAGCAAAGAACACTTACAGTTAGAGGGGTGTAGGGGAGTGGGGTCAATGCAGCCCAGCGCAGCTCCTTTGCTCTTTTCTCTGGTGGAGCTGCGCAAACGCTTGAATCGTCCAGAGCTGGAGCCAAGTCCTAGCAGGACTCTCTCTCCACTCAACGAGCGTGGCCGCGTTTTTCGATTGATGGGTGGAGATCTGAGGACTGAATCTGGTCACCCCAAGCGAATTGTGGAAATCGAGTTGAGGCTACGGTACGGTACGGTAGCAGTAGCGGTACGGAAGTGTCAATAGAGAGAAAGGAGCTGGCTAAGCTGGCTGAGCTGGCTGGCGCGTCTGTAACCGCTATGCTGCTGCTCTCACGTTGTGTATAATTGTAAACGCTTTCTAGTGTCTAGGTGATTCGACTGTATCTGTCTGTCACCGTCTCCACGTCTAGCTAGGTCTTAGAGCTCCCACGATACACAGGAACCCCCGAAAATATGATATCTGGTGAAATCTGACGGGAATCTGGTGAAATCGCCGCAAGTGGACGTGTCTAAGAGTTCGGAGGAGATGGCACGGCCAGTGATGGAATTCCGAAGCGGAAGAAACACGGTCGATCAGATATGAGGGGGTCGAAATGTGGGTGTGGCTGCAAGATGGAGCGAGAGAGAGAACTGTTGGTTGCAATTATTCCAGGATCCAGAAGAATGAGAAACCCTGATTCTTCCCAAGGTTTTCGAAGAATGGTATTCCACTCCGCCTCCTCCCACATTCGAATGTTCTTGTCTATACCCAGTCGAGTTCCAGTGCCAGACCCAATTGTAGTTGCAGTTCCAGTTCCAATTTCAAACCGGTAGCGCCAATATCCCTTTATTGCGGTGAGAGGTGCAGATTCCGAGGGGGAAAAAGGCGTCGCGGATCTCTGGCAAAGAAAGGATATCAGACGAGTGGGTTGGGGAGCAAGGCAAGGCCGCAAGGAGAAGTGTCGATCTAGTCGACCACACCAATTAGTTGTATGTAGGGTAGGGTGTCCCTGCGAGGGCCGAGTCCGATGTGATTTGCCGGAGCAGACGGAAAGAAAGAAGCTCTTCCAGAAAAGGACGATTGGCAGGAGGAATGGAGAAGGGCAGATTCTAGCGTTAGTTGGGAGACGGAAGTGCTCAGTTCCAGAGGGGGCCAAGATGGATCTGATCAAGGACCGGCCGGGTTGGACCTGGGAGGGACGACCTTTTCTATCAAGTAGTCGGTCGCTGCAAGGTATCGAGGCCATCCAAAGACTGCGCAGTGAGTTAGGTTCGCAGGCGCAAAAGAAGCATCGTGGTGTTGACCCGCGCCCTGGTACTTTTTCTTTAGTCGGCCTAGTGGCGCTCGAGGTTGGGAAGGAGCCTTCGGGGACCTGAATGGCACCTGCCGGTGGGTGGGGTGCTAGTTTTGTTGAAGTGACAGACAGCGAGTAGTCTTGAACGGCGTCGAACTCTACTCCCGTACGTACACACTAAGTGTTGCTGCTGCTGCTGCTGCTGCAACTCCCAGCTCGTTCAGGTGCTTGGTGGTGATGATGGTGGGGGTGAAAGTGAGAGTGAGAGTGAGGGCATTTGCTGAAAGGTGTCTGTCGGCCCAGAGCAATGGAAGGGAAAGCTGGGTAAGAAATGGAAGCCTCCCACGCCACGTCTTGCTTTGACGGCTAACTCGGGGGGATGAGGCGAGGGCGAAGCACTACCGTCGACGAATCCGATATCAAACCTCGACTCGACCTTTCAATATACCGCATGCTAAAAAAAAACAAAACAAATCGAACACCCAGATTCCGGTATGGAAAGGGAAGGTCACGAAGAGGTCACGAGCGAGAAGGAAAGTTAAGGCCATGGCCGCACGTCAAGTAATTTACCTGGCAGAGCAGATGGAGCAATTCCGTCTCGTCTCCGACATCATTTCTCACTCGCGAAAAAAAAAAAAGAGAGAACCAGGTTTGGGAAGCTCCATGCTGGGGTCGAAGCTCCTGTAACTGTCACCTCACGCACCACCAAACCCACCGCCGGCTGTTGTGTTGGGCAACAAGCAACGAGCAACGAGCAACGCTGGGATGTTAGAGGTTGTGTACCCCGAGGCGGTGTCGAGGTCAAGCCTCCATGCCGCACCGTACCGTATGGATGCGTATGGATGCGTATGGATGGGGGGTGAGGGGGCTTTGGGGCAATGTTCTCGTGATGATGGCGGGTGTCGCGGGAGAAGCGTGTTCGCGGAAGCGGAAGTCTCTGTCTGGTGGATGAGATGTGAGATGTCGTCGAAAATGTCTTTTCTCCCACCGCTGTTCATCTAGGATGCTCCTGCGGGCGTTCTCCAAACAGGCATCGCCAATGGACCTTTACAGGGTCCTTGGGAGTGTGGTTGGAGCAGGGTGCAAGCAAGTAATACGGCAGGCACTAGGCTGGAGGCACTAGGCTGGGGATCGACCAAAATAACTTGGACTCGCCCGAATGGCTCTTCTCCCACCTCCCTCACGTCTCCCACCCGCCTGGACCGCAGTCTGCAGACAGACCTAAATTGTAAAGAGGGGAAGCTAAATGACAAAGATGCTTTGGCAGCTCATCTCCATCCCTCTGGCATCTGCCTAACTCCTGCGAACATCCTGTGCAGCATCTGAATCATCATGGTGCTCCTCTCTCTCTCCTCCAGGGACGGACGAACGATACCGATAGCCTGGGACCATACGCTAAAGGGGTATATGCATATCTCTGTATAACGAGTAAGGTTACGTACCGAGTCGCCCGCAAGTACCTCCGTACCTATAGCGACCGCCTCTTAAGACTCAGGCCAATGGCGCGGCGGATGTGCATTGCATTCTGCACCTGCACGGCAATCCGATGCTCTCGTCGCTTGGAATCAACGCCTCTCTCAGGCTTTGGCGGCACTCCGAAATCCTCCCAGATACTTCAGGGTCGTACCTGCCTACCTGCCTACTGCCTACCTAGCCCGTCCTTCCAACTGTTTGGAATAATTCATGTAAATTATCCTAAAGACTTGGAACCATTACTGGCATTGCTCGAAATGGTTGGAACTATTTGGGACTATTACCTTGGAACAATCAGAAGCAGAATGAAGGTTTTGGCGGTTTTGGCGGTTTAGGCGTTGCCGGTGAGTGGCCGTCGGTAGGGAACGAATCCACCATCGCCGGCAATTGAGCAATTCAGGCCAAGCTTTCTCATCTCAACCCCCATCCCCCCCTCCAATTGTTTTCCGAATACTTTCCGCGCTTGCGAAGGTCATGCATGTACCACCATCAAACGGTTCGTGGATTTAGTATAGTATAGTATGGTAACGGCTGTCAGACCCTAACCTAAGGAAAGTCCCCTCCAAGTTCCTTCCAACGACACCTTCAAGTTCCGTATGAATGGTTACCAAAAACCGACTGAAGCCTCCATCCACCACTCAAAACCTCCACCCCGTGCGCACAACATCGTGGCCTGTCCTATGGGGAGAGATCTTGATTCCCACCCAATCCAGCTGGGAAGTTCGCTGGAACTCAACACTCAACCGTGGGACCATCACGGCTCTGTCCGATCGCTCGCAATCAATCTGCCGCAACCCCCCAATCAGGAATGCAAATTGATTCGAGGCGAGCGACTTCGGGAATTTCCAAGAACCAAATTTGAAGAAACTTCTCCCAGGCCCGCCATGTCGCGTTTCAAGCTCCAATAAGAATTACATCGGGCATCTCAGCATCAGAATACTGTTGAATTGCGATCGACTAGATCAGCCAAAACGTCCCAAAGCGGTCGCCAGCTGCCAATATTGGCCATCTTTCGACGCCTTTTTTGATAGCGCCAATCATGGATTCATCACCGAAGACCCGCAGCCGCAGGGGAGGCAAGATCTGCGCTTGGATGGGCTCGCGGGTGTGTCAGGTCATCTCACATTCCCTGGACCCTCCAAGCCTGTACGCCACATTTTCCCCCAGCAACGCAGATGGGGAGTACATGCGAGCGACCTGAAATGGCGATGGCATCTCTTCCCCACGATACCTTCGCACAAGCTGTACTTTGTACTTCCCTCCACCGTCCCTCGTCCCACAGCACCACGAGCGAAGAACCGACACCAAGTATTCCAGAACCATCGCCTTTGCTGCTGTGCGCTGCTGAAGGATGCAACATCCATCTTGCATTACATGAACCCGCCTCTGAGTGTCACCGGAGCCAACGGGGAGGAAGAAGTGCCACGACCTTTCCGCGGCGTCGTGGGCACCTCTTGTCATTGGAAGCACATCACTCCTCTGGGCACCTTTTCGTCATGTGCTATGAATAGCCATCCCAAAGGGCGAAGAGGAAAGAGGGGCCATGCAAAGCTGAAGCCATTGGGCAACAAGGAACGAAAGAGAAAAGAGAGCTGCTCTGAAAAGAGGAAAAGGCTGCGAACTGTCGGGCAATCTTGCGATAGACAAGTGGAAGTGGCAGTAAATACGGCTGGTTCGTACCTGCCTACGTAGCCCTCATTGTTCTAATTTTCTAGCGTAACTTGAGCAAATTATCCTAAAGGTGGAACAATTTGGGATCATGTCCACAATGTTCAAAACGCCATCCTGCTCGTACTCTCGTACTTGCCAAGGTGACTAATTCAAACTTCAACATGAGGTTGAGACGCCCCGCGAAAACCCTCGTGGCTGTGGCTGAGATGTGTCTGATTCCCCGCCGGATTTCGTTCGCCTCCTGATTCCTGTCAGCTGAAATTCAATGCATGGATTCGTGGTCGGTCAAAGTTGGAGACAGAAGAGTGGCCATAGCGGCCTAAGGCTGCGACATGAACCAAGCTGCAGATCAGGGAGATCATAATGCAGGGACAAACCAGGTTTATCGCATCGAATTCAAAAAGTGTTTCTGACCTCTGTTACTTCCTTTCCATCTCCCTGTGGTTCGGTCACTTTCGTTCCACAGTATCCTAGCAGAGGAGGACCAGCTTACCTTTTTAACATTCCGAGGTTTCGACCAAAATTTCCGGTCAAAGAAAACCAGGATCACCTAACTTTTTCCGACGACGAAAGCGTTTCCTGTTCTGGGGGCTAGGCTAGGCCTAGACCTAGGCTTCGGATCGCCACTGCTTGACCGGTGTTATTGATTGAGCCTCCAGCGCCTCTTCTCAACCTGGCATGCGCCATTATCTGAATGGTGAAAACCAAAAATCAACATGAAGATGACTTCTCGACTCCCGCAACATCATCGTGCTACCTCAACTGCAGGGTTCCATTCTCATCGAATTCGAGTCTTGTAAATTATTGCGGAGATCAGTTGAGCACAACAGGTCCGATCATCGGGATCTCTCCCAGAAAAAAAACGGGCAGTTGGTGACACTTGCTTTCCTTCCACCGTTGATGGTGAATGACATTCTTTGGAGCGCCACAGTGCCATTTTGGTCCGGCCGAAAGACGCCATGCATTTTGACTACATTTCTTGACTATCAACAACATGTCCTGACTGTCATTTTGACAACGAGTAAGTTCTTGAGCGGAAAAGCGGTACATTTCTTATCTTACCGCAATGCCGCTTTTCAAATACCAACGAACCCTCTTCGGCAACTTGCATACCGTCCTCCCACCCCTTGGCCTCGTACAATTTCGGCATCATCCGGTCCCTCTCTTCACCTATCACATATCTTTCCCAGCAAAATTTAAGAGTTCATGGGCGAACTCTATGACCCTGTCGAAACGAACTTCATTGTCGTTTACGAACGTACGCAATGTGTTTTTGTTTGATGCCATGCAAACAAGTTCGCATCCCTTCTCATGTTATGCAAGCCCATGGCTCTGGAACAGAAAACCCCACTGATTTTGTTGGTTTTTTTTCGGTACCTGAAAGCCGGAGGAGGCCCAATGTTACCTACCCTACGGAGCGGACAACTCAAGATATGCAAGTCATCTCAAACACGGTATTTCGCTCCCCCCTCCCCCCCTTCCCTCCCTTGATATAGGTGGTTTTTAAACTTTTTTGATCACTTCTCATCTCTGGGTTTGCCATGCCCTTGCAATAATTTGGAAAAGGGAGGTTTGAGGGAGTGAGAATTGTCCGGATACACGTGGTGATTGGGTTGGGGAGGGGGAGAAGGAGGGGGCTGGTTTTATTTCACTTATGAAGGGTGCTTTCATGTTCTCCCCCTCGTAGGAGGTGAAATAATAAAAGCGGCAGTACATAACGTAATTCCGTTCCTGTTGTTCCGACCATGCCATAGCATAGCACGATCCGAAGTATGAACCTCAAAGGTTGGGATACTTTGAAGTTGCTTATTTATTCCAACCCATCTCGGAGAAATTCTCGAATGCTCGAAAGTGTTTTTCTGTTCTCGGGCCCCTTTTTTCGCGTGGTTTGGCTTGGTTCAGTCAGGGGTTTTAGATTTCCCACGCGATTTTTTTTGAGACTATGAGATTTTTTTCCTTTTTATCGCTTTTCCTCTTCTTCTTTTTTCTTCTTATTCTGATTCTGATTCTGAATCTGAGCTATGAGTGGCGCATTTAGCTTTTTGGGGCTTGGGGCTTGGGGCTTGGAGGTTATGGCTTGGAGGTTAGGCGTTATGGCATGATATGGTATGATATTGTGTGGTATTGTGTGGTAATGGTTTTAGACGCCACCCCCTTGTTGACTTGACTCCCTTTGATGGGTAGGTGATGGATATTTGATGGGTTGGTGATGCTGCTATTTCTATTTCTGTGCCACGCTATTGGAAGAAAGAAGAAAAAATTGAGAAGAATGAAGCAAAGAATGGATGGGTGGGGAGGGCTTGGTGATATTGGATATTTCCTTGACGTATATTTTGGTGGTTTCTCTCCTCGGAAGTGTTGACTGTGGTTTGATTGTGTTTTGATTATGTTTGTTTTCGGCTTTTCGCTGTTTATCGGTTTTTTTCATTTTCTCGACGTCTATTTTTCCCGTTTTTTCTCTTTTTTTTCTTCTTCCTAATTGAGGGACTGTGCTTTACTTTTTTTTATTTTTTAGTTTAGAAGTACGAGTCTCTCAGAGGGGGAGATGTAGGTTATTACTCGATGATTTGGGGAGAATGTGGTGGTTTTTGTTGTGTGAATTTGCGAGGAAAGGGAGAGAGAGAGCTTTATAAAATCTATTCCCATTCTGCTGGATGGCCTTGGGATATTCACCTTGTTTATTTTTCCTAATATTTGTGGTATAATTTCATTCTCGGGTTCTTGTTCGACCTGGATTTATGGGGACAATCTTTTTAGACTTGTTCGCGCAATGTAGGTTTTTCTCTTATCTGGTTTTGTATGGTTGAATTGATGATGATAGGAAGGAAGGTGGGGGAAGGATGATTGAGTCTTGTAGGTTTCTTCATGAGTATGGTGTGAAAATATTCGTGAGGGGGTTGTAAGGTACTCTTTTTTGAGTTGTCTGTTAATTGAATTACTCAGAGGTTGAGTTACTTGTAAATTTGATGGCTTACGAGGAAATCTATAGCTTGCTTGCGATATTTTTCGCCCCCGTAAACCCGTAAGTAGAATGTGCTGTTGGTTATCTTCTGAGTAGGCTTTTAGAAAGCTTCCGAGTACGTCATGGCGAACTCACAAAGACCACACTAGTAGTGGTGTATTTTATCTGAAAAGTCTGTTATTGGTCAATAATGTGACGATTTCACCACTCCCTCGCCCTCGGACTTTGCAGAAAAATAAATCTATCCACCAATAATTATTAGGGGAGGCTATTCCTGCTTCTATTGTATAAGGGTCCTAACCATGATTCTAGTATGTATTTATCCTTGATATGCACCTCTGCATATAAATCCAAAATGGGTCCTAAAGCACCCAAGAGAAGAAGAACTAAAAAAAGGGCTTATCTAGGACTAGTAGGAGTGAAACAATAGGGAGGCCTTTTCTCTTTAATATGATTTAGATAGTCAATTTGCTTAAGATGTAGAGTAAGATATAAGGAGATTAAAGAGAGTTAAAGAGACTAAGAGGAAGGGCCTTGAGATGAGAGAAAAGGGGGTAGAGAAAGGGGTTGAATTAGCTGGAAAGGGATCGGCTGCGTAAGAGTAAATTATTATTAGTGAATAAAGACGTTTATTTACGAAGTCTGAGATATTGGTAAAAATCTTATATTATTAACCAATACTAGAATTTTCAGATAAAATATACCAGGTGACAATTTTCTGAATCAAGGGTTGGCTCTTTTAGGCACCTTCATTCTTTTGGGGAGCTACATTTAGCAATCAACATTCCACCAAAACAAACCTTTTGTCGAGATAGCCATTAAATAGTAAACCCAGAGCCACATTGTCATGTCCTTGTTGTTCCCGAATGGCAGCACGATCAAATAATCCCCAGAATTCCCATCACTTTTCCTTTCCTAAAAACTCCAATACCCCAAATCCAAACCATGCAGTACAATCCACAAAATCACTCCCTCTCAACCAGGAAAACACTCAGTAATGTTTCCCCTGATACCAACCCACCATCCCTGAGTATCAAAAGCCTTCCCACTAGAAGATGGGGGAGTCAGTATTGCCCATCAAAAGATGTCTCGGGATACGGCACAGGATAAATGCCGGGGTTTAGGAATGATTTAGGAGTGATCTAGGAGTGATTCAAGAGAAAAGGACTGGGAGGACAGTGTCCCCATTACCTACCAAGCAACATGTGATCCAGGCCACGGATCATCATGCTTACACTTGTCAACAACCGCATTTGCGTAACTTGCCATGTCCTTCGTATCCGTCGAAATCTCATAATCGTTATCATTACACAAAATGATTTCGTTCTCGAATTTGTAAGCTCCACCACACGCGAGCCAGGTACATGAGTGCGGCGCGACGACGGAGGCGGTGGTGATGTTTTGGGCTGTGATTTGAGAGATGAGGAGGCGGATTGTGGATATCTCTGCTTCTTTCCAGGCTAGGTCTGTTTCGTAGCAGCAGGTTACGTTGAGTTTGGAGTGAGCGATGCGGGGATGGAGGGTGGTTGGGGTTGGGGTTGAGGGGGTGAAGGGCAGGAGACCGAGGAAGCTGGTAAGGAGGGTTAGGGAATGCATGGTTGGTGCGTACACTTTGACGATTATGGTGGGTGGGTTGTGTGTACGAAAAGGGACTGGAGTGTAGGATTATTGTCGCGGAATGTTTGTTTTATGTTATGTTCCTTGATTCCTCTTGTGGAGTGGCGATGGAGTTGGCTTCGTTTAAAAAGCGTTGTGGGAGCATGATCATGCGATGAATTAGTCGCCTAGCTTTTTACCTTTTTGAGATGACAACACATATACATTCACCGATACATATATTTGGCATCGACATTTGGCAGAATCAAGTTTTCTACTTGCGAGGAAAATTTATCCGAATCGACGGGGTGAATTGGTAGATGGTGAGAATAGGCTTAAAACGGCTTGGCGGGGGTCTTGTGATGTTTGTACGCGGTACACTGCAATGAAACTGTACAGTTAATGAGCGAATAGAGTAAAATTTTCCTTTGAATTATGTAAAGTGAGCTGAGGATTTGTTGTTGGGGGTGTCTTGATTATTCTGGTCTATTCGACAAGTCCTCGTCTGTTTAAAAAGGATGGAAAGGTTGGATCCTTAAAACAAGATCGTTAAGACACAAATCTAGTTCCTTGACTTGATGGAAATATGTTTCATAAAGAAGGAATTCCCGCGTTGCTGTATGAATATTTAAACTTACTATTTGTTGAAATACTGCACTTCAGAGGGCAAGAGTAAAAGACTTGAATTCCATACCATGCTCTACAAGAGCAGAAGGCACATTTATATACAACTTTGCAATAGCAATTGCCGCATCTATTTACCGAAAAACTCTTCCTCGGTATGCCCGACGGGCATACTGATATCTCCTTAAGTGGCTTGATATAACAGATATCACCGTACCTATCAACACTATTCATTTGTTATTCTATGCCAAGTCTAAGTTAATTCCAGAGAAGCTTGAGAAAAATGAAGTTCGGAGCGTACATATACACAACGGAAATTAAGTCTAAAATTTTCTTTTGTCACGCTCTATGAGAGAATGATAATTTATCAAGAGTCTCAAGGCTGGTGTAATAACCTCAACTGTTTAAAAATACTTATTTACGAGCAGCGACTGGCTAGATATGGGAATTGCTATGTTGGTTGTATACTATTGTTATGCAATATAACAATATCAGAACTGCGGTTTCTTATTATATAAGTTCGTCACTCCCCTCTTCAAGCGAGGTTGGATGTGTTCCCTATTCTGAGTACAAGTACAACAAGGTAACTTCCACAGCCAGAGAAAATGGTCTTTTATTATTTCAATACCAACTTCTAAACTGAACCATTCAGTCGAGTTCTTCAAATCGTCTATCTACACCCAAAGCTATCCGCAGAATCCACGTCACCCCCTCTGTAAAACTGTTTCTTAGGATACGCGCAAAGAGTCCTCTCAAACACAGTTTCGTTCCCAATGGGCATACTTCTGGCACCCAGAGTGTCCGGAACAATACCCTCCTCTACCCATTTGACCAATGATTGAAAGGTGCTATATGGATACGCACCAGGCCCGCTATTGCAATGTTGAATACCAGGTGCGAGGAACAGACGATAGTACTCCTGAATTTCAGCATCTGCAGTTGCTACTGCATCGTAGTAAGCTTCTGAAGTTTTGGGAGTGACGAGTTGATCAGCCTAAAAATATGTTAGCTTGTGGATGAAAAGGGGGAGAAGAACGACAAACCCCTCCATGAAAAGTTAACAACTTCCCACCGCTTTTCTTAAAAGCACTGAGATCTGTAGAATTAGTCTCGATAAACTTCGAGTATTTCTCCTGTCCCTCATACCACCACTCATCCCATTGCTCCCAAGTGACATTACTTAAATCAGCATTCGGATCTTGTAAAATAAATAGCTTCGTCCAGTCAAACGCAGCATTATAGCCTGCCGGAACACAGGTTCCATTGGTACAATCAGTCGTAGTGGTGCCATATGGACCACCCGTCTCTGTTTCTTGTGTGTATCCATACCACATGCTTGAATTGTCTGGATGTTTTGCTCCATCCCACATCGCTTGCACTAGGGCCGCTGCTGAAGGGGTGATCTTCACTTTTTCGCGTCCAGAATCTGCGAGACAATCTATCACTTTTCCGATTTGGGATCTGGGGTTGAATTCGCAGATTGAAGGATCTGTGATTATTCCATCGGTTACGCCATCGAGGGGGTCGCAAGTTGTTATTGCTGCTGAGGTGATTGCTGAGACTTCACAATTGTAGGGGTAGCCGTTCAGGTTCATGAATACTGGAGGCCAGAGGCCCGACATTATGGCTTTGTTCCACTAAAGATGTGTCAGTTCTTAGATAGCTGAGATTTAATTCCATTCAAGAGGAAAACTGGGCTTGCAACCGATCCCTGGGCTCGCGGTGGACATCAAAAGCAGCAGTAAATAAGTTACCCGTTGTTCGAACTTTCAAGTACTATTTTCGAACTTGATTGTTCCAAACCACCTAGGTTAATGATTCCTAAAATGTTCCAAGTGAGTCGGATAATTTAACTGAATTACCCTAGACGGTTGGAACAACGAGGGCTGGGTAGGCAGGTACGTACCTGATATATTTACTGCCACTTTCAATGTCCATCGCGAGCCCGGAGTCTTTGGAGTAGATAATCCCAACTACAAAATCTGATTCTCTATCCGAAACAATAAACAATGAACCGAAAGAACTTACATTGATACCAGGAGCAGCAGCTGCAATCCCATCGAAAGCATCCGGAAACTTCTGAGCAAGTTCATACCCCTGTCTTCCTCCCTGCGAACACCCATTCCAATAACTATATTTCGGTTTTCTCCCATAATACTCACTCACAATACTTTTCCCCACTTCTGCCAGCTCGCCAAGAGAACGAATTCCCAAATTCTCAAGGAGACCCAAGTCTACACTCCCAGAAGCATCAAGGGCCCATTCATACATATTCCTCGTAACCCCTGCATTTGTTCCGATGGTAGCGTACCCATCATTGAGAGCTCCCGCCATGATGGCATAAGATTGATCAAATAGTCCGGCTCCTACACCACCTCCACCAGCTGCTTGCATGCGATTGTTCCAGGAGTTAGAGGAAGGGAGCCACACTTGAACGCTGGTGTGGTCGTTTGTCCCTGTATGCGTGTATGTGAGGCTTACATTGCAAAATCCAAGGTTGTTGAGAGTGATGAATCCATTATTTGTGTACCAACCGGAGATGGAGTAGTTGGATACGGTTGAAGCTTCAATTGAGAGGGGGAAAGTGCCGGAGATTGCGGGGAAGTGGAAAGATGAGGAGGTGCAGACGGGGATGGGGTAGTGATTTGAGACACTCATTTTTTGTAGTGATTGTGGGATGCAAAAACTAAATGTAGAGAATGAAAGTGCAACTGAAATAGTCGTTATCCTGTCTCAGAGATCGGAAGTTCTGAAATATTCAGTGCCCCCTCGATTTTAAATGGAGTCAATGTCCTTTTGTAAATGGAACAAGTCGTATATGCACGATTTAACCGGAAGGTGATCCGGCCCCAGGATATATCATAATGCGCCTCAGAAGTATGCCTTAATAACATACAATTTCTGTTACCCCGCAAAAGGGAGCCTGTAAAGATGCCTACAGACAAGAATCTCAAATGGTCCCCCACGGGTTTGCTGTGCCTCTTTTCCTTAATCTTGTACGAAAGAAATCTGCCGGAAACTTCGGGAACGGCTTTTAAGGGTGTGGCAAAGCCCCATAGTAATAACAAGGAGTAAATTTACGAAATGTAGGAGGCGAAAAGACGGAAAATTAGATTCCCTTTGGCTTTTTAAGTTTTCGTTTAGTATTCAGAACGAGGAACCTCCATTTTGGGATAAAATAGTCTTAAAGAGCTTATTAAAGTTCAGGAAAAGAATATGTAGCATGAATTTAAACTCTAAATGAGTAAAATAACATGTTAAGAAGATAGTGGCTTATCTCGAGTGAGGTTTACACCTAAGAATCACACACTCTCGCGGTAGACAATAAACGCGGCAGTCAGGTTCGTATCTGCCTACCTAGCCCATTGTCCCAACTTTTTAGTTCACTATTTGGCCCTGGCTAAACCTAATTAGGAAGGAATCCGGCTTGTGCGCAAGTGCTTTTCACCGACAATTTTCTGCTTCACAACAACGCGGATTAGCAACTCAGATTCTGGGTTAGGGTTAGTGGTTAGCTGTTAGGATTAGTTAGGGTTAGGGCTCGAGTAAGGGTTAGATGGATATGATTGTGTTTAGAAAGTTATGTTGTTAGGGTAATGTTGCGGGTAGACTGCCTAAATACGTTAGTGCAGGGCTAAATAGTGAATCACTTGGGCTATTTAGCAAAAGTCGAGAAATCTTGAGCTGCATGGGTTGAGTTGGGCCACCAACCAGCTTCAAGATATAACACAGCAACCCATGCGACCTCGACCAATGAGCCCCATCTTTGAACTCTTTTCGTTCCAAGTGACTAAGTCCCTCTAGCTCTAGCAAAGTAGTGTCCAGTTTGTATTTAAACAATGCCGCTAATTAAACGCCTATCTATGATACCTAACTCCAAATCAAATTCTATTTTCGAAATTTTGCAGATTGAACAGTTGCCACGTCCCCATTTCTTGGACAAAGCAGAGTCCCATCAGGCATAATCGTGCAAAGTTTAGCTTCATTAGCGGTCGCCCAATCCCCGGGCAGAAAATAAACTGCTCGATGCCAGAATTTCCAACTTCTGAGCTCCTCCCCGGATTTCTTCCTCCTTGCGGTCGTGTTGATACAGAGGAGGATGGAAAACGCCAGGTGCATATCCACCGGTCTATGTCAAGAAACACCAACCTTCTGCGCGAGAGAAACGCAAGTGGTTCACGTATACGTGATGTGAGTTCTGGTGGTAAAAGTGTGTATGGAAGATCGTTCGAATCGTCGCCCGAGTTAAGCTGGATATCTGCGACTGTAAAAACTAGGTATTGCGTCTCGGATCGACCCGAAGAGTTGAGACTTGAGATCTCGAGAAGGATATTTGGCGAGTCCACGTTGGAGATAAGTCTACCTAGTATCTCTCCGAAATTACCGTGACGATGTAGGGCATGAGCAGAAGAGAAAGTGACTTTTCTCTTGAGTCGAGGTGGAAAGTAAGTGTAACCTTGGGATTCTTGAAGGTCAGCCCATTGGAAAACATATACTTTGCTGCATCCAAAGCCCAATAAGTAGTCGGGAAGAGTCGGATGACATATCCATTTCACCTTGGAAATCCTGGATGAGAGACTCGATTCCACTAGATTATGCGTATCCAGATTTACCGAGTACAGTGTCGTAGATGTTGATGCAAAGAGATGACTTCCGGAAGGGTGAAATATTAATTGGCTGATATGACCTTGTTGAGGGGGAAGCACAAGGTCAAACTCGTGACTGACTTGCCATTTATCTCGGTCGTGGCCTGTTTTGGTTATACGCTTGATGGAAAGTTTACCACTCAGATCTGAAATTGCAACACTTCTTCCGTCTTCACTCCATGCTACTTGTTCGATGGACATATAGCTTGCGACCCTCTCCAATTCACAAACAGGGCCAGTGCCAACCTCGCAGAGCATAGCAATGCCATCTTCGGTACCATGGCAGTACAATGGCCCAACTGATTGCCCAGCAAGGGCTATCACCTTATCAACTTTCGCAAAGTGATGTTCGGTATGGACCGACTGTCTGGTGAGACTTTCAGTCTCGCTAAAAGCATCGCTGTTGTGGTCGGGATACTCGGAGCTGTCGGCTAGGCTGATTAAGGTGCTGGGTTCCCAAACATTTCCATATGCACCACGTACATCGTAAAGCCTTCTGGAATCTGTGCTGAACGAAAGATGGAGGACGGATTCTTGAGATGTTAACTGATAAAGCAGTGAAAAGTCTGCAGTTGCGAATATCTTAATCGTCCCAACTGCATCACCAGTGGAGACAAGCGAGCCATCTCGGCTGACAGTCAAATTATTCGCACCAGTGTGGACTGAAGCATTTGCTTCTTCTTCGTATGGATCCCATTTGAACAGCAATCCTTCCAGATACAGACCCAAGACTTCTCCGTTGAAGGGGTGCCATGTGAGTTTGATAACTTCGCCCCAAGTGTTTTCTTGGGTTGTCATGTCACTTTCGTCAAGCGTTCTACCGCAATGACCAACAATCATCGGCGGCTCCCATTCCCATACAGTTACTGGATGTCTTCGGTAACCAAACGCAATCATGCTTCCGTCTGGACTAAGGGAAGAGCATGTCGGGAAGTTTACCATAGTATCTTCCATGCTTTCCTCGTCGATTTTAGCCCTTGTATCCCACTCAGTGGCATCATCTTTGAGTGAGAACGAGCGAATGCACCGATTTCCGCTCCCGAAGAGTATTGTATTATCATTTTCGACAAATAATAATGTCTGAGGTCTCGGTCGCTTAGGTGGGTTTTTGACAGTCTTGATGCATTCGCCAGTTGCAATGTCCCAGACCTTTGTGGTAGTATAGCCATAACTGACAAGGTTGTCTCCCATTTTGTTCACCTGGATCCTGAAAACTCGTTCTGGGTGGACGATTCGGCTTTGCTCCTCGAAAGTGGCAGAGTTGTAAATGAAGATCTGGCTTGACTTCCTGATGTTAGTCAGAACAGCAATGCGGCTTCCGGCAGCATGAATCGCAGACGCAACGACCCCTTGATCTAAAGAAAGACGCGCAAGACAGTCATCCCAAGTGCTGTTGGTAAAACCAGAAACATGAAGTGCTTTACTCTCTTTGCGTCCAAACTGCTGGTATATGATGGAGTCCTCTGGGCAAAATGGCGGGATTAATTTGTGGATTGAGTCGGGATTTTGGCTCAAGCTATTCCCAAACTTTCCAATGATCTTGATCAGATCTGTAGCCCAGCTTTCGAGAAATTCTATAGCTTGGCGATGTGTAAGGGATTGTCCGTTATCCATCTTTCGCAGTTTTAGCACAATATCAGTCAAATAACGGGAAGCAACTGCGAGAGCTCTAAGTTGTTTTCCTTTCGCAGCAATGCTCATCCATAAAAGAACATGGGGCCCTCGCAGAAATTTGATAACAATATCCAATAAATCCGGATCTGTAACATGTCCGGCTGCCAGATGGACAAACCATGAGCGAGTAGCGTAGTCGAGCAGAGCAGGGGGTTGGTTTCGATTGATCGTGCTTCGAAGTTTCGGGTCCGTGAGGCGTAGCATGCATCTCTTGAAAAGAACAGTGTTGGTCACTCTCTTGTCTACTTCAAACGGTCGGTCTTCCCCGCCTTGCCGGGTCAAATATTCCCGAGCTGTCTGATGGATCATGGCAACCTTTCCATCATTATCAACAACCACAAACCCCCCACAGAGGTCGCCAATGGCCCTCTCAATCTCCAGAAGACCATCATTTTCAAGTGCATCAATGAGCTCTTCAACACTCAAGGGTCTCTTGGCGCAAGTCGCCCATCCCAGAATGCTCGCACCAAGCTTCTGGTCACTCATGTTTGGCTGTGTTTGTACTGACATGGCCATTCGATTATAGAGAGCTTCCATACCAGAAGGTAGATCTTTCAATGCCTCGGCAACCGCTAATTTTGTGTGACACTTGTTAATCTTCTGAACAGCCAAGTGAACCCACAAGAAGTTCCCTCTTGCACGTTCTAGAATTTGTTCCGTGACCTCCTCTCTATAAGAGTCTCCACCCGCAACATCCATTTCCTGATTGGTATATGCCCGAAAGTCTTCTCGATTGCCTTCTGTGCGAATAGTTTCCATATGAACTTGTTTACCGAGTTTCTGGAAAGCTGATGAGATTTCATGTGTCTTTCGACTAATGACAAGTACTCGGACGGGGATAGTGGTAAGATGTAGTTCCGAGAGGACCTTGATTATAGAGCCAGGACTATCTGCTTCATCGATACCATCGACCACCCAATATATGGGATGATCGATATCTAATTGAAACAAACTTTGCTTGAAAAGCCATTGCCAAATATTGCGGAAGTCTGCCGTTTTGAGATCCGTGGCTGCAGCCTCAAGCAGCCTCAGCTTTTCTGCATACAATGGTGTAGAGTTCGCGAGTTGACAGGCTATGGACCGTAAAATCATACTCAAGGCTCGTTTCTTCTGATCCGTAAAACGAATAAAGAAGTAGTGACAAGGCAACCCAAGCTGGACAATATGATTTATGACAAATGATGAAAGAATTGATTTCCCGCTGGCGGCGTTTCCGTGAACCCACAAAACCCAAGGTTTGCAATTGGTATCTTCCAGCCATTCATTAAAGGCGGAATGGGAAAGTATCCAGTTGCAGGTTCCAGATGTCCACCGATCCCGGAAGAAGTTGTAATCCATCTCCGGGGATTCAGGAGCCAAAAGGTATTCCTCAAAGTTCAATTTCAGACTTTGGTTTTTGCTTCTCATTAACTCATCTGTTGAATAGTTAGCAGAGTTTAACACATTCCGGAGTAAACAACACCCTACCATTGGGTAACGCTTCCCCACAAGCGATTCAGGACGTTTCGGACGATAATATAATGTGGATCTTCAGGACTTTCGTATTTGCAAACTCCGTGGTGGTCTGCATCGAGAGGTTTTGAAATCTCCCCAGGATAACCAAGCACAGAAGAATCTTTCTCCAACACCATCTAGAGAGACATGTGTTAGTAAATGCTAGCTCTGTGCTCGAAACAAATAAAATACCACTTTAGACTTTATAAACATCGTCGTTGGACGTGTTTCATAAAAGGAGACGATCTGCAGCTTGGGAGCTGCATGTCTGAATTGCTCATTGAGTCTTTGTAGTGTTTGCGAGCCTGCCGCAAGCTCCGCGATGAATTGCATTGGATTGGCGACGAAAGAAACCTGCAAAATTCGGTTCAAAGTTTCGGCCAAGTTGGTTCCACGATGGGGAGTCGAGAGAAATATAATAGATGAGACCGACTTTATGATAGCCTCGTACATCGGATCGTTTTGGCCCTGCATGTAAGCCTAAGAAGTATAAGTTAGCACATTACCCCGCAAAATTGAAAGCAATGATGACAGTACCTCCTTCACAATCAAACCCCCCATGGAGTGTACCATAAAAATAATTGGTCGCTGTCTTTTGTTAGTTCCATTGTAAATAGTTGTAGCAGACTGTTTGTTACCTCTCCCATCTTAAGGTCTTCTAAATCAGATACAGATTCATCTTTTGCGTACTTCAAGTCATACAACAGGTCTTTCGCGAAATCCAGCAGTGACATTTTGTTCTTCGCACTGCCCGGTCGGAAATTCCCATTGTATCCGAATGTCAGGATACGCGCTTCCTTGATATCTGGCTCGAATGGCAGAAATTTCAGAGGCCAAAATAGATCAGGATTGTGGTCCTTTGACCAGCTCATCCGACTGCTGCCCCCCAAACCATGGACGAACACGATGTCAACTCGGCGGTTTTTTGAGGGTCTGTGTATAACCTTCAAACCTAGAGGATCGCCTACATATGCCTCGCTCCTCCGTCCCACTGAACACTCTGGTGATCCATATAATTGTTCATCGATTGTTCCAGCCGTGCTGGACCGAGGACTAACCCTTGGTGTTGGGAGTGGTGGAGGGAAGAGTGAGGCATTGGACGAAGTTGATGGTAAGTTTTCGGGGGGTGCACTCCAGGACTCGGGTTCAGGAGCGGTATCATCATGCTCTCCTTCTCGTTTTCTCCGGAAGGTAAACTGTTTACGAAACTTCTTGCAAGTTAGCCTCAAGCTGGTGAATGTATTTCTGAGACTCCGGACGGGTGCTGCAGATCACATACCATAATTAATGCCAAGCTTCGATGCTCACTTTAGATTGTTGGAGAAAACAAATTTTAGAAAACCATACAACGCTTCGAGAAATTTACAGAAACATTTCCCGTCAGATGCATTATCCCGTACCGCCTTTTAGCCACAATAGCCTTGAAGGATTAGGGGCGAGATGCAGACGCCCGCACAGTGACCCTGGAGGTTGTTGGTGTTACAGATCACTCACTACCTACGCGCCTTCAAAAACAAGGCTGCCCAGATTTTCGTTCTCTCAAGAAGAAACGTCATCTGGATTAGCCCTCTTGAGCTTCAATTTGCGAAAGAAAAAAACACAAACAAAATCCCAGACGATCAAATCATCATACAATGGCTGATACACAGGTCGCCGGAACATTACCTATCGTACTTCCCATCGAAGCTATTGATATGGAGAGACCAGTCAGCATCAAGGAGATTCTCGCTCAGCTTGACGGAATATTCCCCATGGACGAGGCGGTCGTCGAAGGTACAGCAACTACAAGATATGATGCGACACTATTTGAAAAACTACCCAGCTGCGGAACCGGTGGAGGAGTTTGATGATCGGAATAGATTGTGCAACCTCAAGTCCAATCTCAACTATTCGGCTGGCCACCCAGGAAGCATCATGAGGCAGTCGTGAGTATTTCATTTCCACCATCATTTCTTGGAGATAGCTAACAGTGTACCTTAGTGCCTATAATAATATGTGTTATCTTTGTGAGAAGTACGCGCCCATTGATGGGATTGATAGATATGATCCCCAGAAGGATCCTTCGGTCACTGGAGCGAGAATTGTAGTTCATGAGGGTCTTATCTGACCAGGAAATGATGTTTTAAGCTCAAGGGTGTGGTGGTACCCTCCCCCCCCAAATAAAATGTAAGCGCACGGCCGCTGCGCCATACCAAATGTCTGTGTACTCTACATTTTATTTAGGGGGGAGAGTAGAGTCCCGAATTTTTTACCCCGCACTTGCGGGAGTGGGCTCATTAAAAGTGGCAGTACGTTGGATTGTTCTAGCTTCAATTACTAAACAACCTAGGACAATCAAAGTTAATTGTTCTAAAACACCTAGGTTAATATTCTAAATTGTTCCAAGTGATTAGGACATTTGCTTTGAATTACCCTAAAAAGCTGGAATAACGAGAGCGAGGCAAGTGCGAACTGATGTACGGAGGTATTTACTGCCGCTTTTATTGTCCCTCGCGAGGTGGGATGTTAAAGAGAAAGACCAAGCTAAATAATAGAGAAAAATAACCGAAAGTACTCAAGAACAATATAAATATATTTGTGTATATAATCAAGCAAAAGGTATAATCATCATTTCTATCATCAAATCATCAGACTCTTACGCTCCTCCCAAAAACCCCCGTACCTACTATCTACAATCCACTACAAGGGCAAAAAGGAAACACAGAGAATCCAGTTCCCCGCTCAAAGACTCTGACTCGTCCCCGGTCTACTATTATCATCCACCTCCGACATCTCTGAATCTGACGAAGTCTCGGTCCCAATATTTGGAGTAACCTCGGGGACAAATCGCTCCTCGACCTCGGACATTTCCGAGTCCGTAGAAACACTTTCTTCCCTCGTAACTGCAGGACTGGGAGGAATATCAATCCTTATAGCAGTCACAGGAGTCTTTTCAGGTTCTCCTCCTGGCGAGGCATTGGCACGTTCTCCCGCCTCATCCACATTTGTAATTGTCCATTCCCACTTGCGTTTCTTCTCCTTGCGCTTGCGCTTCTTCGCGCCCGGGGTTTCTAAATCGCTGTCTGCCATTCGTCTTCGCATTTCTTCGAAGGGACCCGGGGTTTGTCCTCCATCTCGGGTTTCGTTGGCTGTGTGTGCGAGTGCCACATCTAAGGATTCGGTTTGGGCTGTGGGAGGGGTGGCGGAGTAGGGGGAGTCTTCGGCTAGGAGTTCGATGTGGGATTTGATGTATTTGTTTGTTGTAATTGTTTGCGTGAGGGGATCGTTGTAACCGACTTTCTTTGCGGCTTTGCTTGCTAATCGTAATGAGCTGCGGCTTGGAGTTGTTGCGACAATCGTGCTTGGTGGTGGGAGAGGCGAATTTCTGAGGATGCTGTGTAAGGATCTTGGGTGGGTATATGGTGCGGTTTGGTAGTGGTTTATTATTGTTCTTCGTAGTCTTGGTGTTCTTGGAGTACCCGGGTTATCCTTATTGTGAACATTGGCATCGAATGTAAATATTTTTGGTAATAATTGTTCGGTAGTTCCGGCCGATTGAGGCGGGGTAAATGTAAATGCTGTTGCCACAGCTTTGTTCTCACCACGTCCGCTCTTCGGAGTGTTGCCTGCTTGAGCTGAACTTGGAGTGTCTGGATATGTAATGGTAAATGGGCCTGGTGTTTGGGTTCGCCGAGTTGGGTGTACGTATCCTGTGTTGTTGAAATTTTTAGTTTCTAGGCGCAGCGAGGTTGGTTTGGCGGTTTTGACTTCGGCAGACATTGGTGGTCTTGCTGTTCTCGGTGAACAGTTTTCGATGGCAGCAGCGTATGCATTCGAAAGTGTATTGAAAGCGGTAGGAGAAGATGGGTCCACGTCGGACTTCAATGCTGTTGAGGATTTCCCGAAAGTTACTGCTGCCGCCGGCGTCTTGATTTGAAGACTGAGCCGTGGCCGCTTCTGAGGCGATGATTGTGAAACGGACATTGTGGAAGAGCAAGAATTAACAGATACAAGCATCATAGAGAAACCAAGATTTGATGATCTGGTTGAGGAGTATCGTTCGAAGAGGTCGATAGGAAAGGGTATGTATGTTTTTTGGACCCCACCACCTGCTCAGCACTTGAAATCAGGAGGTGATTTGAACTTCTCGGGCGTCACAGCGTCTCGAGTTGGACAAAACGGATCGCTAAAGTCGAAAGATAAGGAGAGATATCGAAAGTGTATGTATAAGAGTATGAAGGAAAGGCTCGAAACCCGGGGCGGGGTCGTCTGTATAAGAACAAATGAAGCTTTTGAGGGCCCACGATGAATTATGAACGGGATTGGAATAGGATAGGCTTGTGGGGAGACGCCGATGTATGGACTTATGCAGGTGACAAGAGACGGAACACTTTTAGGCGCGACGGGTATTTCTAGAAGCAATCGCACCCCCCAAGCACCAAAATACATCAAGTGAAAATCCCAGTCAGACCCCCTTGCTCGTACGTGGTGCATGGGATTCGGGCATGCATGGGTCCGGCCGTTAGGGCACAACTCATGGGGAGTGGCCGACTCTGGGATAAGCGAGACAAACATCCCAAGGAAGCGCCGGGGTTAATGCAGTTGGGCTCGTTGTCACATCGCTGGGGAGAAGACTGGACGAGAGGTCGTGGAGGAGGCGTTTCGCTCTGGTGAAGCGGCTGACACATGCTGCTGGGAAGTATGGTTAGACCAATAAGGGGTCTGATGTATTTATGTCTTTGCTCCACCTTTTGTGCGGCAAAACAGGGGGAAAATAGACGCGAACGCAGTGATACTGTACTCGTGCAGTACTCTGTATACCTTTTCAAGGAAAGGGCTTTTCGGCTTCTCGCTTTTCCTGATTGCTCATTGCGGGAACTGCAGTACTCTCCAGGTTCTGCTTTCCAACTCTGTCGCTTATTCGCCAGTTCATACCAAAAAGCTAAATTGGCCCATCTCTTACATGACGTCGATCAAGAATGGAACGGGCGTGATAAGATCCGCTTCAAGGGTGCCACGCTGTTCAATTAAGAAAAAAAAGAGGTCGTGCGAGATGTCAATGTTAGCCGTAATCATCTCGAACAATAATAATAGGCTAACATTATTGTTGAGCTACGTACTCTTAGTCTGTACTCTCGTAAAGGCATGGTGCATCCCATAACTAGTAAAACCCTCGTTCGGTTGGGTACTTGGTACTCGTACTAGGCTTCAGTTGTCTCAGCACAGGAGCTGAGAAGCCACATTGTAAGCCTAACTCAGCCGTCCAATACTCGTCATCTAATTATCTAATTTACAGTTACGAGATTTCATGCTTCACATCTTGACACAGTTTACAAAAAAGACAATTTCATCTATTCCAGTGTAACTGAATCCCGAGGAATTGACGATCCTCCGAGCGTCTCCACTAAACAAACGCCTTACGAGGAGCCTACGACCACCGAAATTAAATAGGAATTGAAGAACCTCGGGACACTCCACCACTCCAATTGGATTCATTTTGTTTTTAAAGTTAAGTTGAGGAGGAAATCAATACCGACCAGTGCGTGCCTATCTTTTTTTCTCATGAACTCCAGATGGAGATAATTGCGTGGCAAATCACTGTGCTATTTAAAGAAAGTGGACTCGCCAAGCTCCGACCCCCAACATTTCGAGTGCCAGAGTGCGGTCCCTCCACCATTTTATCACCACCAAAACTGTCAAGCCGATGAACAATTGCTTCACATTTTGCCGATCGTGTTTCCACTTCGTCCACCAATCCAAGCCATGCACTCGTCTCCGCCTGCCTTCTCAAACAAACGTGTACGGCCATCATGACACAGATGACAGTCGCCAGGAACGACAGGAGGATTATAATTCACTTTGTTAGCTCAGCCCCAATTCGCGCCTCTGAATACTGGATGAGATGAACGTGGCTTCCCAGGCCGAATTCTAACAGATCCAACCCCAATCTAGGATTATGATGCTTTCTATGCCTCCGTCTTCGAAAACGAGAATCCGTCTTTGAAGTCAATGGCCTTGGTGAGATAATTGAACACCCAAAATAGACGCAAACTAACGACTCCCGTAAAAAAAGGCCGTGCAACAGGTACCGATATTCCTCCATCTTTCACATCCTCTAGGTCGTTGATGCCAGTCTAGAAACAAATTATTGTACGAAACTTTTTTTCTAACCGAAGTGTTCTTCGCGAGTTAATTATAGCATCAACAGGTCACCTGCAATTACGAGGCCCGAAGACGTGGGCTACAGAAGCTTCAGCTCATCACCGAAGCTAAAAAGATCGTACCTGACGTCGTGATTGTCCTCGGCGAGGAACTAGGACGTTTTCGTGATGCCTCTAAATCTTTATACAAATTTCTGGCTAGCTTCTCGTGGAGCGGAAAGGTTGAGAGACTCGGATTTGATGAGGTTTGGATGGTGTGTATTTTCGGAATTGTCTCTTTCAATACCGACGAGGTTTCGGGAACCATGAAGCATTTCCTTCAGTCATCATACTTTCAAAACCAAGCTGACTATGTGATTCCAACTGCAGGATGTGACCGATTTAGTCGATTACAACCAGGCTTTACTAAATCCGAACGATATGACCCACTCGTTCTTCCAACTGAAGCGGGACGACCCAACTATCGGGTTTTCCTATAATGCGACAGGAATTGCCGGCCATTCGTTTCCTGATCCGCAGCAAAACTCAATAAGCACCCTCGTCTCACCGAATCTCGACCCGAGAGATGACTTGATGACACGCCTCATGTTGGGTTCGCATTTAGCACAGCACATCAGAATAGGTCTCGAGCAAGACCAAGGCTACACCTCCACAGTAGGCATCTCAACAAATAAAATATTGAGCAAGCTAGTGGGTAACCTCTACAAACCTAAAGATCAGACCACTCTGTTATCACCATATGTGGGTGCAAACAAGACCACCTCGCCGACCTCTAGTGACGAGGCCCAATGTCAGAGTAATGTATCTCTATTTTTAGACAGCCACGATATTGGAAAGTTGCCGGGGATCGGGTTCAAGATGTCACAACGTATTCGCAACCACGTCTTATCACGTCCAGCTGAGTTCGAAGTCGGACTCATCTATGGAGGGACCAAAGAGTCAGTTACTGTTCGCGATGTTCGTCTCTTTCCCGGTATGGGACCAGAATTGTTGGAGAAGATCCTTGGTGGTCCAGGTACTGAACGAGGTATCGGCGGGAAAGCGTGGAACATCATCAATGGAATCGATGATACAGAAGTCCAACAAGCTAGGAAAGTTCCTTCTCAGATCAGCATTGAGGATTCTTACATACGATTGGACACTATGTCCGAAGTACTAAAAGAGCTTCGCATGTTGGCCACCAGTTTGGTCAAGAGGATGCACACTGATCTTCTCGAAGACGATGATGATCCCGATTTAGCTGGCACAAAACGATGGTTAGCACATCCAAAAACCCTTCGTCTCTCAACCAGACCACGACCACCCCAGAACTCAGATAGCACAGCAACCCGATCCTTCAACCGAATCTCAAGATCCGGACCCCTCCCAAATTTCATCTTCAACCTCAAGGAAAGCATCGATGCCACTGTCGAGAAATTGGTCCAAGTTGCACTCATCCCCATGTTTCGCAGACTTCATCCCCAGCAGAGCCGCTGGAACCTCAGCCTTATGAATATTGCTGTCACGAATTTGGTCGAAACAGCTAGCGAGGATGGAAAAGGAGGCGGGAGAGATATCGTTAAGATGTTCAAGAGACAAGAGTCAGTACTGAAAGAGTGGAAGGTCGAGGATCGAGACATTCCACCTGATCCTATTTTGGAACCGGAGGTTGATGCGGGATATATTGATGACGATGTTACTATGACAGCTGGTGATGAGGACCCAACATTGGCAGATGGTGATATCCCTACAGCAGGATCGGAAGACATGCTTCCTCAAACTCAAAATACTGTCATCTCGGATCCATGGGACGATGATGAGGATGAAGATGAGAATAGGGAGACGTGTGGCGTTTGCAAGGCAGTCATGCCAGCTTTTGCGATGGCTGCTCATCAACGCTATCATGACCTCGAAGAATGAAAGGAGTTTGCCATTACTCTTCTATCGCGAAGCCATAAGAAAAATCAGTGATATCAATTCCTCAACCTATGCTCAGATCCACACGGATTCCAGTGATTTTCCCCCTTCGTTTGGCGCTCAGAGTTTCTCAGACTCGTTCAAGTTTGTAGTTCCCGCAATTGCATCTTACAGGACTCTTGAGCTCACCAACGTAACCCTGAACAAACAGATCAACATAAATACCGTTGGACCCTCCACTGATACACTTGCAGATATACAGCACATCCTTCCAAAACGGGTGACGGGGAAGTCTTGAGTGATAGCACAAAGGTGACTGTACGAGGTGATACGATGTAAGTTATAAAACCAGGCTTTTCATGCAAACCATACCCCGCTCCTTCAAATTCTTTCTTCATCCAAACGAAATTTTGTTATCGATGAGAGATTAGAACTTGACGGTACTAAGTTGTCGGATCGAGCTCTTTCACACTCATCGGAGGGAAGTTTCATAAGAGTTAGGGTGTGGGTGAAAGGGTGTAAGGTTTCGTAAACATCAGCTTCTTCAAATGCAAAATATCTCTGAAAAGTTAGGGAGAAACAAGCCACATGAGGGGGGTCGGATGCTTCCAGCTTTTCTGTACTTCTATGAACCTTGTAGCGATTTTCATTATATGACTTTACCGATGATGAGTAGATTCACTCTCATGGAGAACAGATCCCTCGCTTCAAAGCTCCAACTCTGAGTTCGAAGTGAATACGAGACTCTAATACCCTTTCTGATATCTCCTATCTTCCTGGTTACTGACAAAAATCTCTAAATAAAGCCCTTGGTCAAGAAAGAAAAAACTGGGAAGTACGCGACATGACCATTGGTTATGTATACCTTCAAGATATTGCCTAAGACTGACTATCGAGACGACTTTAATTTTGGTTTCCATCCAGGAGGACAGAAACGATGCTAGTAACTACAATATGAAACTTTTGCTAAAAGGGGGATAACCCGCATCTGAACAAACTTTTGAAACGACAGCAAGTTATACTTCGACGATACTAAAAATGCTATACCCTAAGTTGTCAGATGAGATGTTTTTTTTATCTCATTGAACAGAATTTTTCGAAATGTTACACATTTAAAACAAGGATGATCCAATCCTCCTTTAGATTTTGGTATCATCAACTGGAGGACCAAAGCACCAAGTCGGGCGTGATATCGGAGTAGACTTGCTGGTTCTCTTCACATGATGTTGTACTTTTATAATACTTCTCTGTAGAGAACAGCGTATTAACAAACTACTCAGCTACTCGAGTACTACTCGAGTAGTCGTGAGTAGAGTAGAGTAGCTACTCTTAACTACTCAAGTACTACTCAAGTAGTTTATAAATAGTAGTAATATATAAATATACGCTAAGAAGAGATGATTTTAGTATTAAAAAGCCTTGAAAATTAGATAAGAAGTCTCGCCTCTTCTCTCTATTCTCTTCTAAAGATAATAACCTTAGAAAATTTTAATAACTATTTATAGAAAACTCTTACTAAGCTCTTCTAGTACTATAAATATATACCGATTTTAGGCCCGACTCTCCGGAGAGTCGGTCCGAATCAGTCCGTACTACTCGAGTACTACTTGAGTATAAAATCCCTCGAGTAGAGTAGAGTAGCAGTCACTACTCTACTCTATTCTACTCATTTAATACGCTGATAGAGAATTAGAGACATACGAGGAACCTAGGGTTGTGAATAGGAGTGGAGATCACGTAGATGTTTCTTCTTTCTCGCTTTACTAACACGATTTTCGAAGTGAGTAAGATTTTTAGATTTTAAGCTCACTTTCACTACATCTTTTAGGGTTTTACCAGTCAACGGAGTACCCCATTTTGTGAAAATATCTTGTAAAAAAGTCGAGCTATTTGTGGGTTACTTATAAACAGCACGAAACTTGCTTCGTAGGCTATTTGTAGGTCACCTACTGATACTCACATCTTGTAAAAATATCTTGTAAAAAAGTAATAGGCGATTCTCTACCCACTTTACAACACCTCGGTTCTTCAGAACAAGAACAAAACATCCTCCGGATATCATCCCGAGAACAATGTCCATAAACCACTTCTTACCAAGAAACCATATATTTAGCCTTATTACGTCAGTCAGAATATTAGAATTTTCAATCCAAAGTAAGTAACTGGAGTTTTAAAGTTAATTCTTAAGAGAATAAAATTGAATAATACGGCAAGTGAACTTGTTCATTCATCTAGAGAGCTAGAATCAATACAAGTAGCAAGTCTATATAAACTCCATCTCTCCTCGTTTTAGGAAGACTAGACTCAGAACATTGTTACCACGGATAATCATGTTTCCTGCTCATTTTCCAGCACAAGCCTCTAAAGTAATACCTTGGCAGCCTCTGAGATATCCGCATATAGAATATAAAGTGAACTCCACTCTAACTCCCTGCGATAAATTTAATAGTCTTCACCTGAAAAGTACTTCCTTCTCGACAGCACCCCTAAAACGGCAACATCCCCTGAAGCGGCGACTCTCAAACTTTCAAATTCTCTTTACCTTCCTCCACGTTCACAAGCTCTCCTTTCTAATTAGAAAAATTATGGTGTTATTTCAAGACTCTTGTGTATGACCTAGATAGGTAGTTTAGAACGAGAACTGACAACGAGAACCATATCTCCTTGAGATCGGGAACTAGCGTAAATGTCACGACTTTCTGCCAGAGAATCCTAGTATTCAATCTCGGCTCGTGACGCGAGAGGTAGTGAATGGAGTCTCAAAGGCTAAATCGGAGAACCTTGGCTTGAGAAATACCGAAAGGAGAATGAGATAGAAAGTAAACCAGGTAAATCAATAATCTGTTCCATTCATCTACTCTACATACCTTTCCAAAAGCATGAATTCTACCCCTCCTCCAATTTTAGGAAGACCAGACAACCTGAGGAGGCCAAGTCTAAGTTCGTGTTCTCTGCTCGCCCTCCCGTCACATGCTCAGAGTGATTTCCAACACCCGTTGACTACCTATATCTTTAACGTCCAAAACTTCACCCCCACTCACTCTCTAGACCCCTTGACATCCACCTAAACAGAACATCCCAAAAATACAGCACATGCCAAAGCGGCAGTAACTAAATTCACGACACAAAAACCCTCAGATTCCACTTGCCTCCACTTCTTACTACTCCTTCACCTACCCGAAAAAAAACTAAATTAACTGGTAGTGTTCTCACAGGAGTGTGCTTTAGAATAAATTTACATGCGACGCAGCTTTTTATTGGTTTTCAACTATTAAAGAAGTTCCGAGATGACTCCAGGTTTAAAAATATCTAAAAGTTGCTGCCGAAAGTACAATTCACCAAACCTACCCACCATCCCAAATCCAAGTTCTAGTGTATATAACCCCTTCCTTCACTTCCTTCAACTTCAAGATGATAAGTCTGACGCACATCCCATCCGACATATTATTGCCTGCTCGCTCTTCCACCATGAACCCCCTGGCGTAATTTTCTAAGAGCCTTCAAGATACCTCTATCTTCCAAGAACTAAACTCCATCTCAAACGCCCCCTAAACCTAGAATTTCCCACCTGAATGAAATCAAAAATCGACAGTACCACTAAATTCGACAAGGAAACTAAATTCGAGGACACAAGAGCCTTGGCAATTTCCATATCCTTCCTCCATACCTCTTGCCCCCCCCCCAAAAAAAAAGAGTTTGCTAACTGCATAACAATACCAAGATTCCGGGTACTTGCTTAGCCCAAAAGGATCCGCCAAGCTTGATGTTGGGGGTTGCGCCTCTATTCGAGGGTGGCTAAGAACCTCAATTCCTGGATCCTGGTATTTGGAGACAACTCGTGAGTATCCAGTGGCACAGCAGTTGGTGAATGATGACGGCTTTTTTGAGTATCGGACTAGGAAAGGGGGATTATCACTATCTCCCATGGCCTTTACTATCGTGTTCAAAAACTGCTCGTTGATATATTTCCCGGGCGATAATAGAAGTTGATCTCACTCTCTCCAGTCATGCAAAGAGAAAGAGTCATTCTCGGCGTACATACAGAAGGATAACGCCGTGTCCTGAAATCCTCTTAGGTAATACTCTGTGTCGTAGTGAATGGGCTCAGCGAGGGACAAGTATTTTCACCCCTACCCGCTAACAATCCGTCTCAAACCCCACCACCACATATCTAGAAAAATGAGCATTCTTCGGCGCACCACTCTCCAATGTCCATATATATAGTTCTGACCTTAGCGTCAGAAAGCCAATCCTCGTCAGATTTGCTTCACGTGTCGAAACAGAGCTCACCAGTTCGCAAGATACCCCCTGATATTAAACGAACGCGAAAAGAAGCGAGGTACTGAAATAACTTCTCAACAATCATCTAGCTATAGCTAAAAATCGACAGTACTTGGGAATTCGACAACAACTCTCAAATCGACAATAAAACCCCTACCCAACTCTTCTAAAACTCTTCTCTTTCGCCATTCAACCTTCCAAAGTGTTGGTCTTCTGACCACGAGTGATGCAAAGCTCCATTGCTTCATTTGTGATGAAGACAAAATGACCCCAAAGGTCAAGTTCAACTCGCTCGACGTCTTTGAATACCATTTCCTATACGAACCTCGAGCTCTTAATGTTTTAATATACTACCCTTCACTACTTACTACCTCGGTGAGGAAAACAAGGACTGTATATCTGCCCCCCTACAGAAGCTAGACAAACTCCAGCAGAATATACAAGCCCACCCTGAACCAACCCATCTAACAAGCAAGACAAGAATTCACCTAAGTCTTCCATCTCACGAAGTCTTACTCCATTCCCCCCCCGACATCTATATAAACCCCCACTTTAACGCGAAATTAGAAACCATAACGAAAAACAAGAGCATCACAGAGTGAGCATCGTGCCGGCATATCTCAACATTCCATCCACCATCCCCCAAATCTTCAACCCACTCAACTAACCAGAGAACCTAAAACCCTCATACCAACGGAAAGAACCATAAATCCACAATTTACAAACCCCCCTAAAAAAATACAACAAAACACGACAATATATCTCAAATCAACAATAAATCCCACGCCAAAAAGGACATGAAAAATTTCAACCCTCTATCTACGTACAAAACTTAACTTCTTTCCCCACAAGTCCAAGACAAACACGCAATCTCCGAATTCTTTTCGGCCAGGCAAAGTGGAAGAGTCCTTCTCAACGTACAGCCAAAAAAAAAAAGAATACAACCGTTCCCGACCCTTACTACTTACTTCTCACCACAGTAAAGACCACCTAATCCACCCACCACAAAATCTCATGTAAAACCTTAAATAAATCACCAATTACCTCAACAGCCTTCCTCCCAAGAGTGAAGCAACCAACCAACCAATACCCAACACAACAAAAGCGCCGCACCCACACCCACATCCACATAACGCCCTCCTCGCACCCTCAACACCACGAAAAAACAAAAGGGAGCTCAAGAAGATGGGAAAACCAGGCGCCCGTCCAACCTTAGGAATCGCAAGAACCCCGATCAAAGATCCTCCCCATCTGAAACGAGGGACAGATCCAACATAGAAGACCAAAGAACTGCGCCCCAAAAGCACCATGGAATTAGCAATCCCAATCCCAAAACAAACCTGAAAAGTGCCCGTAAATTCGACAGCAGCCCAAGAATCGACGACAGCGAAACCTCCGGAACCTCACTCCAAAAACCCCCAGGATCCCCGCACCCAAACTACGTGGTTAATTCAATTCATGCAGCTGAGACTGCGAGGCAAGCACATCAAGGTAACCAACCTCGCCATCCTAGTTCCAATCCCAGCATAGGCCGCGACTTGCGGGGAATTCCTTACTCTTGTTTCTTTTCTCCAGCCCATACCTCCTACTTTATTTAGTCAACCCCCGAGCGCCCGCTGGTGAGCAAGTTGCATCACAAGAAACCAAAACTAAAAAAGACAGCACGCTATAGATAAGATAGGTATTTTATTCACTCGGCTAACAGACCTCAAGATCTTATGCTAAAGTCCCGCTGAACCAAAAACAACCCCATCCATCTAACATAAAAGATAGGTAGCGAATTACATATATCATCCATCCTCGCAAAGAGCCTCCCACCATGTTTATGAACAAAACCCATGCCACACGTCATAGCCTCAAGTCCTCGAGAGACCATGATTTGAAGAAGCAAAGTATCCCCCCGAACTATGCGCATATCAAAGCATCGAGCTACGATTCAGCGAAGCAAAATATCCCCCCAAACCCAAAAAAAGAATGCCATCCCCCATCATGAATCCCACAATCCCATATATCGCAATGGAAGTAAACCGCCCCATCCCCCAAACTCCAAAAATCCCAGACGGACCCTCGTCATTCCTATGAACATTTCGCCGTGTGAAAAGAAAAAGAAGACCCATATCCACATCCCATCAATCATATCCCATTTTGACATTCCCCCACCCAAACTATCTTCCCTCCATCCGGTCCAACCTCTCCTTCAAAACCTCATTCCCCTGCAACAAATCCTCCAGCCAATCCGCAGCCATGATAAGCACCGCACTCTTACTAAATCCACCACCCCTCAATCCCGGTACCAACTCCCCGAGATCCTCAAATCCCTCCCGGATCAACGTTCGTCGCTTTTGTTCACTCCGAATGTGATTCTCTCGTTTCTGATCTTCAGTGAGGTTTTCCCGTGCAGCTTTTCCAGCAGCGATACTAGCGGCCGTAGATTTCCGTCTTTTATGTCCGAGTTCTGTGTCGACATCTTTTTCTTTCTTCACCGTTTTCCTCTTCTTAGGTTCGGGGATTGGTGGAGTAAGTGATTCATTTTCTTCTCCTCTGTCGTCGGGGATTTTGCTCTTCCTTCTCTTTTTAGGTCTTGAGTTTCCTCCTTCGGCGAGATTGCTATTTGATTCTGTTGTCCGTGGTGCCCGGAAGGCAGTTACTGGACTGGGAGGTTGTGAGCTCTCGGCGCTAAGATTATCGTGTTCGATTCGAAAGGCGCTGTCTATGCAATGGAGCTGTGCTCTTTCCACCTCGCTCACCGTATCGTGGTTATGAGGGGCCATGAAGCCTTGTGGTGTTCCGAATGATGCGTCTGATCCCCATCGTATGTCGAGTTTTTGATTCGCATTCCGAAGTCTAGCTTGGTTACCATCCGGGTTACCGAAAACCATCTCCGAGTAGAAATTATCTCGCATATAGTCGTTACTTGGTGGTTCGTGTGGTGTTGCGTAATTTCGAGGTGGTGGGTATTGTGATATCGATTGTGGTCTTACATGTCCATTTGTCTGTCGTAGTGACATTTCCGGTCGCATTACAGAGCTTTCCGCAAAGCTTTGTGATCGTCCTGCTGCTCCATTTTGCAGTACCGTAGCCGCTGCCAATACTTCCGCAGATGTTGTAGAAGGTGGAGGAGGATTCGTATGATTCGTGTGATTCGTATGAGGTAGCGAAGGTAGGCTATCGAAATTGACTTCGGGTTGATCGTGAGAGCTAATGTGCGGCTGTTGACCAAAAGAAGATGTTGTCCCCATGAAAGTCGGTGGCAACTCATCCCATCCAAACCCCGATTCTGTAGCATCTGGACCATTTGTAAACATATTAAAGTCAAAATGCTCCGAGTTTACATTGTCAAAAAAGCTCTCCAGGTATTTGGATTCGCTATCGTCTAGTAATGAGGGGCCGGGTGCGGCGGAGGGCGGGGAGGGAAAAGGGTAGTTGGAAGAAGAATCGAAAGAATCTTGTGGCAAGTCAATATTCATTCTTGCTACAAGGAATCAAGTGGTATCACTCACAGCCAAAAGGCATATCCAGATCCCCTGGCTTCGACGAACCCATACTTGGACGCTGGATCGCGAGCATGGATGCCGTATCGAGGGCTTCCGGGGTTGGAGGTGGAGGTGGAATGGCGGAGGAGGATTCGTAGATGTGGTGGGTAGCAATGGTCACTGATGATCTCGCTCTTTGGTTATCCGGGGCTGGTCGCAAGTGTGACCCGGGATCTCATGGTCTCTTTGCGATGACTTGGAATATGCCTCGTCCGCGCATAGACGATAGAGGTGGCGGAAGCGTGTATTGTGTATCGCCTTAACTACACAAATGGGCACGTTTGTTCCTCTCTTCCTCGTTTATCAGCGCGACGTTTGTCGAGACCTTGAGTGGCCGTTTCGCAGATGGACGTTGCTCGGTTTATCGACGGCGAGCTTGGTGTTTTGGCGAGGCCTTGCGGGAGCTTGCAGCATCAAAGAGTCGGCTATCGTCCTCTTGGCGATCCTCTTTTTTTTTTTTTTCGTGGGGAAAGGGAAAGCGTGATCAGAGCTGGAGGGGTTCTCGGTTTAAGTGCGTCGTGATGGTTGCAAGTTTTCTGGTGTCCTGTTGACACGATCTGCGGTGCAGAGCAGGGAAGGGAAGGGCGGGCAGGTTGAAGGGAGAGAGTCAGGAACAACGCAGGAGGTGCAGATCCCGTGGTGATGGTGACGGTGACGGTGACGGTGACGGCTTCTCAATCTTTGTTTTGTTGCGAGAGCAAAGAGGGAGATGAGAGAGAGTTTTGAGTTCCAGGTCAGTCCCAACAAAAAGCTTGGGAATGCGGTCTGGAAGAGTGGTAGCAGCAACTATGTAGGCACTCTCCACTCTTTTACTATCATATCGTCAACTAAGCTTCCATCCTATGCACTCGCACTCGATGCAGATGCAAAGTCTTGCTGAGATCCGATCTCTCGTGTCAGGTGTGCTCCAGCTCTGCTGCTGCCATGCTGTACGGGACGAATTGTTTGCGGTGAGAGCTTCTAGTCAAGTCACGGCGTCTGCCCCCAACTTTTCACATGCCAGCCCTCTCTTCAGCACCAACACCCATCGACCTTCAACAGAATAGCTCCGATTTGACCCTGTGCGACAGCGTCCCCGAGTCTCCGTCAACTAGCCTTGGAGGGAGGGGCTTGCCTCCTACCTACCTAGCTGGGCACTTTAAAAGGTCGAGATAATCAACACAGAGATACCGGAGAAATTCTACTTGATATGACGAGCGGGAGCTATCTGTATCTGTATTGCTTAAAGAGGAAGCAATACACAATACAGAGCAGTAACTTTATCTCAAACCTGCACCGCTTCGACATAACTGTATTAGAGGGGTACCTCCGAGAATTTGGGTTGATCTGTCGATAACATACTGAGTAGCTGCAAGACTGGACTGGCTTCAGTGAGATGTGGGGAAGCTCTTCCAGACCTCGGCCCAGCACCTTCCAGCAAGCCACCTCCAAGAAATAATCTCCACTACCGTCACAGCCTCACATTACCATCTTAGACTCCTCGTTTTTTTCGTCTTCTCCATCAACCAAAAGCAAGCCATTCCTTGTCTAAAAAACTAGCAACCCCTTTCCCCTCTTTTGTGACGCCTTACCCCGGACTCCCTAGGGACGACCTACTCCGCCTTTATCATTTTGAATTGGAGTCCAACAACCCCCCCCCCCTGTTGACAACCTCCTCTCTGCCTCACTCCATAAAATCCAAGCTGCATTATCAATACTCACCGCACAATCTCACCATTCATTTCACCACTCATCCCTTGGTCACACAAGACGCGTAATGTCTTTCCTCTTCTGATTCTTGCTTCTTCTCCTGCAGGTCGACAACCCTTCCATCATTGTTCTTCGCAAAAAGGTGTGGTTCTTCCCTTCCTTCCCCTGCATCGAATTACATCAAAATCCCGGCCTCCATTTCCCCTTTCGGAACTTGGGAACTGACCTCGGTCGAGATGGCTACCCCCTTCTGCAAGTCAAAGTAAACGTCTTCGCTGCCCAATCGACTCCCTAGTATAATAGCTACTACTCCGTACATACATATCACTTCCATATGTTGCAATATATATGCATCGCAACCAGGGTCCTTTTCAACACTGCCATTCTGTAGATCCTTTGCTAATGAGCAATCGCAGAATTTCCCGTGGCCTTCCATTATTCCTTGATTTGCAATGGCCATCAGGACAACCTCCGCCCGCCAGACCTTGAGAATAAATCCCGGTGGACATGCAATACCACTAATCCTCCGCCCAGTACTACGAGCTTACTTCCTGGGCTATTTATCAAGTACAACTCCAAGGGTACTCACTCTTTTACTAACGTATTTGAGTCGGAGGAAGAAGAATGTCGAGGGGAAACGCGAGGATGGCGCGTTCTTGTCTTCTTTACTGGGTATCTTGAGGGGGGGACTTGAGGTGCAGCGGTTTCCTACGTTTTGTGCGGCGCTTGTTGGGGGGTCGACTTTCTTGCAGGCATGTGATTTACTTCCTTGGAGTTCCAAGTGGTGGATCCATGTGGCTAACTGGGTTTTAGGTTCCAATACAGGGGTTGATTGCGATTTTGGCATCTTCGAGGTCTTCGGTTGTTAGGCTGAGGTAGGTCACTATCTTCTTTTTCTCTCAGCCCAATTTCAGCCCACCTTGAGTTTGGGGTAAGAAGTTTGGCCATTGTTCTCCGGCACCCTTCTTGCTGTGCGAGATTTTCTCGAATAATTGCATCGGAAAGGTTCAGAAAATTTTAAGAAATCGAGCTTCTAATTCTCCCAAGCCTTCTTGTATAAACCTAGACTATTTCGCACAATGCTTGCTGGAGTGAGTACCTGAGAGAGAGCAATGAACCTCTTACATTTTTGACTACCAGACAAGACTATTCATATTCTTGACTCAAAAAAACTCATAATTTGTATTTCATTTGGATAAGCTATTACTTACTAACCTTTCACAGACTGACACGATGGCTCTCAACTTTCATCGCAGCCTACTTCAGTCTCAGCCTCCTCCAAACCAAAAAGAGTGATGCTTTCGTCGACTACATCCCCGAAGAAACCTCGACGGGGATTATTCAAAGACCAGTCCAATTCGCAGGTCGAACCATGGACTTAACCCTCTTCGCAGTAACGCGAGCCATAGATGTGATAGTAGGCGAACTCTGGTCCCAAAGAAAAACACGCCAAAAAGCATCAGGGAAACAAGTCAAGGTAGTTCTAACCAATTGAGCAAGAGAAAGAGAGAGAAAGAGAGAAATGCTGATACATCCCAGCTCGAGAAATTAATCTCCTCCCTAGCAGACCCGGCAGTTTTCGCATCGAGTTGTGCATTAATAATGTGGGCATTCATCTACGCCCCCTCCCGCCTCCCCCGCTCCTACAACAAATGGATCAAAACCGCCGCCCAAGTAGACCACCGTCTCATCCTCGCCCTCCAACGCACGCGATTCGGGGAAATCAAATACGGCCTCGAAACGGGACAAGCATCCCTTCTCGAAGGCATGGCTGCAGACTATAGCCTCCCTCTCGAATACGGGGATCCTGTGAAGAGTATTCCCTATCCGTGTGAGTTGATACATATGGGTTCTGGAAAATCATGTGAATACCACGCTTTATCACGATGGTTGAGATCCTTCGCTTGGGCATTCTCAACGTACCTCCCTCTCAATCTCCTCCTCGCCCTCAGAAACCCAAATCGCAAAGCCATCCTAAAAGCTCTCCTCTCCTCCCTCCGCTCCTCAACCTTCCTAGGCTCCTTCATCTCACTCTTCTACTACGGCATCTGCTTGGCGCGAACCCGTCTCGGTCCTTCCCTCCTCCCCCTCCTATCCAGCAAAACCACTCCCTCTATCTCCACCTACCAACAACTCGATTCCGGGATATGTATCGCATCCGGCTGTGCCTTTTGTGGATGGAGTGTTTTACTCGAGAACCCGGGGAGACAGAAGGAGTTGGGGCTTTTTGTGGTGCCGAGAGCTTTGGCTACACTGTTCCCCAGGAGGTATGAGTGGGAGAAGAGGGGGAGAGAGAAGATGGTGTTCGCGTTTAGTGTTGCGGTTGTTTTTACTTGTGTTGGGGAGAGGCCGGAGAGGGTGAGGGGGGTTTTTGGGAAGGTTTTGAGGAGTGTTTTGGTTCAGTGATTGGGAATGGATGGGAGGAGGGAGGAGGGGAGACTGGAAGGGGAAAGGGGATGGGGTGGTTTGTATGAATAGCTTTTGAGTTGTGAGAGGAAGGTGGAGGGGATGAAGACGTGCTGGCTAGAAAAGCGAATTTGTGGGTGTAACATTAAGGGTGCATTGATCGAGGTGTAGATGAGTAGAGTTCAAGGGAACTAATGTTTATATCCCTAGACTACTTACTACTGATTTGGTCACTTCCTACTTCAAGTGATATGATAGTCTGAATCAAGTTCTTACTTCCGCTTGTCATTATTCACTTCTACCCCTCATCCAAGCTTACTTGCACTCTGATACTCTCCATTCACCGACGCTGGATCGTTGTCACTAGGCGTCGCGAGTTATGGTTAAATATCAGGTTGACAGGTTCTCTGACAGAAGGTAACTGGTAAACAGTCGAAAATCTTTTGAATTGATCCTCCTTCTGAGGCACCCAAGTCTTTTACAAGTAGTCTCTCCTTGGCGTGCCACTAGGAACTTGATTTTCTTTTTTTCGGGATAAGAGGTCTTGTCTTGTATGTATGGAGGAGAGTCTGTGAAAATTTGGAGAGGGTCAGAGGGTTTATTATTGTCGATTTCCCGCTTATCGTCCTTTTACAAGACATTGTCGAGTTTAATTTTTTGTTTTGCTCAGGTGAAAATTTCAAGTGTTTATTTACTATTTGGAAATGGAGTTGGAACTTAGGATCGAGTGCACTACTTCACATTTCAGGCATGAGTAGTGGGTAGCAAGAACACCACGAGATTCCCTACAAGCGATTTGGATTCATGAAAATATTGTGTGGCCACCGACGTCTCTCTGGTTTGTAAAAGTTGTGAATAAGGTTCATGCCTTTTGAACTCCGGGGATTGATTTGACGGTGGAAGGGAAATAGGGGGATGTCGTCTGCTTCGTCCATATCTTGTTGTCGAGCTCTTGCTGGGAAGGGGAAAGAAAGATTGAGGGGTTTATGTAGACTTGGCGGACTTGGGATAGGAGTGTAGAGAGAGGAGGTGAAGAAAATAAGTCGTGTGTTATTCACTTCTAGATAGCTTTCAAATCTTGGACCGTCATCATCATTCACCTAAACTTACGCAAGGTTATATATCGAGTAAAAATAGGCTAAAGAGATTCAAAGATGCCATTTGTTTGTTCAGGCTTCTTGCTTTCAAGCATCTATTCAGAGCTTCCAAGAGAAACTTACTATCGCGACGTTTCCAGTTATTTGGTTACTGGAGGAGTAGTCTTCAAATCCATGGGTATCAAAAATAGCGATTTGGGTTTGTAAGAGCTTTTATGTTGTCAATTTGGTATATATCATCGAGTTTAAAGGTGCTGTCAAGAAGAAAGTGGTTTTCGGATGAAACTTAGAGGTCTAGGACTAGGGACTTTTATCCTTGAAAGATATGGACAGCTTAAGAGCTGTTGGGATATCACTCAGGCAACTCACGCGCCAACAGCAGAGGGCGGGGGCACGATTTTTCCTTGGTGTCATTGTGCAGGACAACACTTGTCTTCAAAGAATTGGTAGAGGTGGAATTTATATCGTGAAGCTAGCTGGAGTTAGTATGGTATGTTGATTGGGCGAACTTGATGGGCTGCTGGATTACCTACCACGTGCCTGCCTGCTAGGTTTACTTATTATCTTATTCACTTCAAGGCTTAGTTTTAGCTCAGGCTGTTATGTTTCATTTTGACACTTCATTTACTAACTAACCCGAGATAGAAGGTGTCAGAAGATTCAATACTCTAGATTCTTAGTTGAAAGTGGTCTGCAGACATCTACAAGCCTCACCAAAGCAATGTATGGTTCTTGTTCCCGAGCACCTAAATCTCCTACAAATACTATTAGCTATCTAGACTTCCAGACATCATGTAATTTACGCTCTACTTAAGAGGTCATTCGGCAATCAAGAACGTTGAGTAGAATTTAGAAGAGTCTTGCTATCGTTTTGAGAGATACTATCGATTTATATTTACTTTCAGATGAGATATATGAGGGGGTTGGTTGTACTTCACTTATTCAGATAGAATTCAATTCAAATATCAGAAGTAGGTAGCTCGCTCATAGTTAGTTAAAAAGTCTTCTTTAAGAAAACGGCAAAATGTAGGTAGAATACCAAAGAACATACCAGAGAAGAGTCGGGGTAATCTTTTCAAAATTCACCATGGAGAAAAATACTTGGTACTGTGGTGGTTAGGTGAATAGAATACTATAAGCGGTTGTTTTAGCTGGTTTGCTTGTTATCTAGCTATCTTTTAAAACTGAGTTCTTATATACTTCTCTAGTCTAGAACCATCCTTTTTCCTAGTTCTTACTAAATACTTTTAACAAATAAGACTCTATATTCGATCCAGAGAAACTCTTGAGCGAAAAATATGGTGGACTCGGTATTATATAAGTCTAGAAACTATCAATCGAACCAGAAGGGTTTTGAGGTTTGTAGATAAGCAGTAGTACTGAGATAAGTGAAACCGCTACTATAAAAAGAAGAGGAGACCGGCCGGTGAGAGAACAAGTGCTGCTGTACATGAATTCACATCTCAAGAGAAAGACTTTGGGAGATATCAATTCTAAACAGGAAATGATCTGGGGGGTCATAATAAAAATCATAGTATGTAGAAGAGCTTTAAAGGTTAGTGGGTTGATGAGCCTTAAGTATGAGGCAATAATAATCATTGAGAGGTTTTCTATTGTCGTTTTGGAGGCTGTTGTCGATTTTGGAGGTTCCTTTCGAGGAAATAACTGTAAATTAGAGTACGTATGTAAGTTGATTGAATGCTAGGGGTCGACTTGGTACTCGTAATCGCTGAAACAAATCACATACATTGGATTCTTAATTTTCTTCGAGACGTTATCAAAGTTGGTGCCTTGCTCAACTCTCTGTTCCACATTTCCCATTCAACCCAGGAGGACATGTGGAAGAGAATAAGATTCACTCGGCGGGTACAATAGTATCTTCTTCAGGGTCAGCTAGAGTAAGATTCCTTACTTGGAGAGAGAGATATAGAGACTGTTACCAGGTGACTTATCGAAATATTCCAATAGTGTCATCGCTATGCTATTTATTTTAGAAGCTGAATAGAAAGTGACTGATGCAAACCCAACAAGAACATGGGAGAGATTACACGCCATCTCAAGCCTAATAGTATCATATAAAGCTTACTACTATCTAGCACTCTTTACTTGTGCTTAGATTTTTCTTCGGCGTCTTGCGGTTCTTCTTCAGTAATGTTGGAATTCCTCTTTGTGAGACTTACCGTCAAATTCAACACCACCGTCGATTCCAACTTTCATTAATTACAGAAATTGATATATTCACCATTTGTTCTATATCTATTTATTCCAAGCACAATACAAGTTTTCGCCATGCCACATTGATTTATGAGATTGATATGGGTTGAGAGGTCACCGCCATGCTTGATCGAATGTGTATTGTTAATTTTAGACATTGCCTGTCCCCATCCAGTCTTGTGACTAAAAAGAAACTCCTGAAAATATGGAGCTTTTGGCGAGTTGTCACATTGCAGTTTCAAGCCACACTTGCTTCCATTTTGGCAGTCGCCTCATCGCGTACTTTGTCTTGTCATGTTCTCTACACTATTTTCGGTTATTTCTGTTGGTTTTAGGAGATGTGGGTTAGAGGGTGCTGATGTTAGAGAAAGAATTTGGGACAACCCACAAGGTCTTCCACTCATCTTTTGATTCACCAAGTACTTGCTTAGCTTTGACTATCACCGTGTTTCTCTTGGTGAGTTGGGGTTCTGAGATGAGATAAAAGGTTATTTTGATTCTCCGAGTGACAAGAACAATCATCGCTACAACGATGCCTGTGTAGCTTATTACTATGGTTATGAAGCACCAATTCGAATGTGCTTTGAGCCAAGGAGCTTTCCCAAAGATAACGTTGAGGCCTACTTCGCGCTCACAAGAAAGTTGAAGAAAAGGCACTTCTGGGATCCGGTACTGTCGAGGGAGGATTTGCCGTCGATGAAATATCGACTGTCGTAAATTTCCAGGTAATTCACAGTTCCTCTCGTCAAAGCTCAAGTTTTGTTGGAATATTTGGCGAGAGAGTTCATTTCAATCAAGACTTGTCTTGCGGAATCCTGGAATTTTCCCATCACCCCAGTTAAGCTGGAGCGGTGCTGCAAACTTCTTTGTATATATGAGAGTTTATAGAAGTACAGTTTGGTTTACATATATGTAGAATAAGAAAAGTGCTAAGTACTTTTAATTCAGCCTTCATTTCTATAATTATTTAAACTGGAATACTTTCTTTCTCTTTTTGTATTTATTACCAGGCTTTGGATCTTATCTCCATTTCAAGTAAATAACGAAGATATAGTCCGATTTGATATTCTGTCACAGAGTTACAGAAAATCTGTGAGAGCTAAGTTGCGAGCGTTGGTCTACATCTGATACAACTTTAAGAAGAATTTTGATATTACTGTTACCATATGATCACTACTCGTGAGCCAAACGAGGTAATTGCCAGTTGACTGAATTGAACTATTGCGAGGAAAATAAGTTAACTTCCCGCCCATCATACCCATTTTTCGCTTATTCACTACGACCCATATTCATTGTTTTTATTTCGTCGCCAAGTATCGTTTCGTCTCACTTCACTAAGCTTGACGTGGATGGGGGAGACATATGAATAGGGGGGTAGATGGGCATTGGAGAACATAGGAGGACAGAGAGAGTAAGGGAGAGTAACGGACACACTCAAGAAGCACGGAACCTGGAGCAGCGAAGTGATACCAGGAAACACGAGGAGTGCCACCAGAGAGCGAGAGACCTGGGGGAGCTGCGAATTGGAGTGTCAATTTGCGAATTAGCTACTCGTAGCTTGTACTCACGCCTCACTCACTTACTCCACATTCGGAAGTTTCAACATTATTTACTGGCAACTCGACAACTCGAGACGAATTCCTACTTAAATAAAATTCACGGAGCTATCTACAGAGGAAGTCTCAGATGCAAAGTGGAAGTCGTCAAGTAAGTAGCTATTAGGTTGCTGGAACTGTACTAGATATAGATGGCTTTTAGCCACTTGTGAGCCGAGTATAGCTCATGGGGGAGCGGAACGCCACGCTAGCAATCTATTTAGTCGCATCGTAGGACAGACTTAAGAGTCTAGAGTTTTGTTGCATATCGCATTTCCAAAAGCTCTCAACAACAAGTTTCTACGTTCGTGAGAATATCAACGAATACTTGTGAGTTAATTGAATCTTGATAACCGAACTGAGTTCTAACATTTGAGGAAAGACTTTGACATTCTCTTGATAAATTGGAAGAAAACATTCGATATGAGTTCTGACGTTCGATAGAAGATACTAAGTTTGAAAAGGCGCCTTAACATTTTGTTCCATAATCGGAAGAAAACATTTAATAGAAGTCTCAACACTCGTTGGTCGTTCTTCAGTAATCCACGTTTGTTATAAGATCCTACATTCGACGAATGCTTTAGAGTTAAGCGAATGTTAATATCCGATATAAGATATAGTAAGTTGCGAATTAAGCTTCCCTTTTAACGATATTTTATAACTATATGTTTTTAGAAAATTTCTTATTCCCTAGACACTCTTTCCCTTTTTACTTAATAATAATATATATTATTATATCTCTAAGAACGGCTAATAAGAGCTTTATACCCTCTTTCTTACTTTATAAACTTTTTAAAAAGAAAATAGACACTTTTATATAACGTGGTATACCAGGACCTCGTGATTATCAGGACCACGTGAATTTTTTCCTACCCCACCACTTTAAAATATAATAAAACTACTATAACATATTAAATTAATTAAAACTACTTGGAATCTGATGAACTAGATGTATCTACAACTTCTTAACACGTCCGCGTATTATGACCAGTTTTTCTATAAGTGCTACAACGTCGCTGAGTCGTTTATCCTTCATCTTCTCCACCCTCCCTAGAGCGCTTGTTGCGTCGAACCTGCTCCTCTGCATTCTTCTGGGCTAATCCGTCCTGTGCATCCTCTACAGTAAGTGCACCTCCTTCTTAGACACAGGTATTTTTAGCCCTCCGACGTTTACTAAGGGTTTTATTTACTGTTCGAAGTATACGGACCTCAGCTGATAAGAGGGTCACCTTATAGGCTAATCGCTCTGTACCTTTTGCTAACGAAGCGATTATCTAGAAAATAGGTGTTAGCGAGCTTCCTTAGTAACGAGTAATACGATCCTTAACAAGAGTTGATTACAAAAGAGCTTCAGAAGGGTTGTGAGGAGTCTAGGAGACCCAAGAGGTGGCGTCGGCAGAGGGGGGTCCGGTAGGTATAGGAGTCCGTAACTTGATATTAAGCTTTAAGATCACAGTCTAGGGTTCTAGAGGCACTAGACCAGCTCTATAGAACCCAGCTTTAGCGTTTTAGGTTGTTATTAACTAGTTATAGGCTATGTAAAACATAAGAAAGAACTCGACCTTAGTAATATAGTTTATATAAGCCTTAATAAAGGTCTCGATTTAACGCCTATATATGCGTTTAAGAACACTAAAATACCTAACGTTGAGTAGCTAGGTTAGATAAGACGAATAAGGAGGTAGGCAAAGAGTAATAATGTTATATGACTTATAATACTCTTAGAATGCTGCCGATTCATAACTCTTATGCCTATCTAGAACTAACATTCGATATAGCCCTTTTATATAACCACGAGTATACTTATCGAAGTGTTCTAGCTATTCCAAGCCCGTCTTATTATTAGTCTATCTATTACTAGTTGGTTTAATAACCTAGTTATTAGGAAGACCGCCCTTAGTATACTAACTAGTAAGGTGATTTTTCCCTTAAACCACTAAGAATAGAGGGATGCTTAAACCCTCTCTATTAATATAGACAATTGCTGTAGCCTATTCCCGATTGCCTAGCTAGACAGCCTTGCCTCTACCACGTCGATTAGCGCGTATAACAACCATTCCAGCGTAGATAACACCTATTATAAAACCAGTCTCGTTAAAGTTATAGAAATCGCAGTCTTAGATCCCATATTTCGCCTATATATTCTCTACTAGTCGAAACCACGCGCCAATTAGCTTAGGATCTTCGTATAAGGCCCTTTAGAAATCGTAAACGCGATTAAAACACGTCTTTAGTTCTAGACGTCGTTATATAAATTGTTATACCCAGTTCTTTCTAACACGTTGTCCTCTACGCGACTTGAGTATATAATTTGCTATATCTTCTATACCACCTAGCCAGGGCGCAAATCCTCTCGTATCTAGATCAAGTATATTTTAAATAATTACCTCCTCTTCTATTATAGTTATTTTATAATTTGCTAGCCAGTGTTTGCTAAGAGTAGTTCAACCAGCTATTCTATTAGTAAGTGTAGAATAAGGGACTCTATATAGCTTCGTAGCTTTACTACGGTTTATTCGTTTAGATGATCAAATAGCTTCGATAGCTAGGATAATTCGAGCTTCTTAGGTTTGAGATTCTATTAGGTAGTTGTTAAGAAAACGCGTATTAAAGTTAGAGGTAGTAGGGTAGGGAAAAAATTCACAAGGTTCTGATAATCACGAGGTCCTGGTATACCACGTTATATCTAAATTTTTATAGAGTCTTAGTAGAGACTATAGTAAGTTACGAATTAAGCTTTCTTTTTAATACTTTTTTATAAACCGTGCTTTTTTCTTCTTAGGTTTTTTCCTTATTTATTTTAGAAAATAGAAAACTAAACTTCTATTATATTTAAGTAAATATACTTAAATAACTTTGTTTTTCTACTTAATTTATAAATATTGAAAAGATCTTAAGATAAAAAAAGCTAACTACTTTACCTAATATATCTTATATTCTAGTAAGAATACTAAAGTAATATTGTTTTTCTACTTATTTTATATAAGAGAAATCTAGAAAAGAACTTTAGATAAAGAAAAACTAACTACTTATACTAAAATATCTTATTATCTAGTTAGTAATTTTGTTTTCTTACTTAATCTAGATAAAATAAATATAAAAAAGATCTTAAGATAAATAAAAATCAACTGTCTTAACTAATTTATCTTATATTCTAGTAAAGTTGTTTGAAGAAATTCATTTTCCAAATCATCTCGCTAAATTACTAAGCGATAAAATTGCTCAATGTTATTATTAGTGAATAAGACTAAGCGAGCAGTGAATCTCTTAAATCAAGTGCAGTGAGTCACCTGCACCGCACCGCACTGTACCGCACCGACAACCTCTTCCGCAAAATCCTCTTCTGATTGTTTACAAACTACAACACCGCGACACCCACCTCAACACCATATCTCCAACGCGCCGTGCCAAGTTGCAATCATGAGCAACTACCCCGAGGAGGTAAGTCAATGAACATATTCCTTCATTTTTCATCTTTCTCTTCTTTAAAGACGCGCCGAACAAAGCTAATATCAAGATATAGCCCCTGCTTGACAATGTCAACAACAACAACAACAACCCCTATCACCTCTCACCTCCCTCCGGCCAACCCGACCCAGCAACTCACCTCTCAACTGCTGCCCCCGCCTCTGACGAGCAACACCATCAAAGCGATCATGGCGGATCGCATCCAGCCCTCCAACGTCTCCTAGTTCACTCTAGAGAGTTCCACGCCAATATCAATAGGATCCTAATGGTGTTGCCCGGAGTAACTATATCTTCTGCACGAGAAGCTCTTTTGAAGTGTCGCGGCGGTTTGGACGAGGCTATCAATTTGCTTGTGTCTACAGAAAAGGACGTTGAAATAGCCCCTTCCGTCGCCCCCTCCATTGCCCCCTCCGCTGCCCCCTCCGCTGCCCCTTCCACCAGAGCTGCCCCCTCCGCCAGAGCAAGCCCCTCCACCGCGCCACCAGCACCACCAGCACCAGCAACAGCCAGGGACCCCCACTACCACCCAACCACCCGAGTCAGCAGAGAACAAATGCAGGCCCTCAAGAAAGAATATGCCTCCTACCCTCGACACAGCAACGACGAGATGCGCCGCAGACATCGAGAGAGAACCGCCGCCAAAGTTGGGGTCATAGCCTCTACCGTCGCAGTAAGCACCCCCTTTACCATTGAGGATAATTGATATCATTTACTAATACAATACCCATAGGTCAAGTTCGGAGAATTCATTAGGATGGAGAAGCGAGCCCTTCAAAAGGCGGCCAACGAGGGTTTTGCTGTGAACAATGTTCCTCAGGGGTATTGGGTCAATAGAACAGAGAGCCGCACCCGCAGCAGCAGAAGATAATGGTTGGTTGTGGTGGAAACAAGTTTTTTTTGTGAAACGATGGCGTTGTAGTTTCAGTACTACACAGTGTAGATTCTCAGTTCGCATTACAGAATCAAAAAGTTGAGCATCTTGAAACCTCCTGAATGAAAGAAGTGAAACCAAGAGCCAAAGATAACCGAATGGCTTCTCGCTTAACAAGATGCTAGCACCCACAAACCAAGAACATGGACATCAATGTATTACTATATCTCTTGTGATCTCAGGATCCTATCAACCTAAAACTCGAAATCCCCCCTAAACCCCTCGACATCCATCCCCACAACCACCTTCTCAGCCAAATCCCGTCGTCCCATCTGACTAAACACCCTCCTAAGAGTATCATAAAGATTCGTACTCTGGTTCTGCGTAATCATCTTCTCCAGATCCGCCTCGCTAACATTTCCATTGCCATCGAGCAAATCCCTCGCTTTCTCCCGTCCCTCCCTTTCAACAACCTTATGCATCTCCAAAGCGCCGAGGAGATGAGAAGCCGCTTCCTCGTAGCAGCCGATGTTGATACATGAGACGCCGAGATTATAACGGGCTCGCACGAAGTTGGTTCGTAGAGTGAGCGCTTTTTCGTAGGCGGCGATGGCTTCTTCTGAGCGGCCTGAGTTGGCGAGTGTGGCTCCTAGACGATTCCAGAGGAGATGGACTTGTTCTCTTTGATTTGTCGTGCCGGATTCTGTACTTGCTAATGCTGCGGAGAAGCAGTCAACAGCTTTATCGTACTCTTCAGCTCCATAAAACAGGACACCGAGACCAACTTGCACATCTGGATCCATATGCTCGCCATCTGGTGATAACTGTGCTGCACGTATGAATAGCGCGGTAACCTTTTCATGTAGAAGATGTCGGTCTGTGAAGCCTACTTCTCTTTCCAATGAGAGATCCGAGGGGGAGATGATGGATGGGTATTTAATGGATAGCCAACGTTCTAGGGTACGATAAGCAGTACTGTCATAGCCCTCGTTAGTGTAACTGACGGCCAGCGCCATGAGTGCTGTGAGGTTGTTGGGGTCCACATTCATTGCTTGTTCTAAAGCTCGGATTGCCGGACTCTCCTTTTCATTTTGTGCTTGTGCCGAACCGAGAAGAACCCATGCATCAAGATGTTTTGGGTCTTTTTGGACTGCGGCTTCGAACGCTAAAGCTGCTAGCGAGAGATTTCCTCCTTCATTCATTATTCGTACGCCTTCTTCGAAAGGATTTTGAAGATCTTTAAAAGCGTTGTCCTCTTCGAATAGGTAGAGTCCTAGATTGGGATCTCGAAATTGTGAGGAGTGAGTACGTAGTCCATCGAAATCGTCCCACTGGTCGCCTTCGCCACCCATACCCCAGATTCCATTCGCGAGGTTTTCTTCGGCAACCATGTCCCTACCGGCCGCTTGTTCAGCTTGTATACCTTTCCAAATAGACTCGAAATCACCAAATTCATTGGTTTCGGATTCGAGGACTGACCTGTCCATTTGATCCAGCTCTGCTTCGCCAACCAGAGACTCGTCAAGTTCTTGACCTTGAAGATCAATCTGTTTAAACTGCTCCTCCCAATGCTCATCATCCAGTTCTATCATCTTTCCCTTTCCCTTGTCCTGTTGTTGTAGATTCTGTGGACCTTGGAATTGTGTTCTATTCATCATACCCATACCCATTCCCATTCCGCCCATGCCGTTCATCATACCCATTCCACCCATTCCCATACCCATTGGCCTTTGGAAGGCCGGGGCTTGTTGCGCCAATGGACTTGCTGTTCTTGCAGCTGCACCCTGATTCATCTGTTGAAATCTTGCAAAGTCAGCCTGGCTGAAGGCGGCTCCCTTTGGTACTTGAAAAGCAGCTTCCATTCTTGACTGATCCTCCATACCCGGTTTGAATTCTTGCGCCCAATTTCCTACTCCAGGTGAAGCTGAACCGTTACGCATAAGCGGATTTTGGTGTAAATCGTGCTGCATGGCGAAAGCCTCGGGCATTTGGCCATTTTGTTGCATGAAGTCGTTCATCATCTGTTTACAATTAAATATTAGCATTCATTACACCTGGCATATATGGAAAGGTTGCAAGGAAGCCTCCAACCACCTCCACTCACATTATCCTGACTTCCAGCTACATTCATCCCATTTGTACTTCGCATGCCCTGCATGCTCGGTCCTGGTCCTCTCCCCACCAACCGATCTCTCTGCAGACTCTTATCATCTTGTGTATGTTTCGTAAACTGGCTGAGAGGATTTCCTGCTGTCGAGCATTCGGCGCCTCCCATAAAAGACATGGTTTCAGTGGAATCTATGTGCAGGTAGCCTTGCGGGGTCGTCGCGTCGTCAGGGTTGCGGGGAAATGAAGTGCTGTTGCCACCCAGTGATAACTCCTTGAGATGGTGAAAATGCCAAAACTTTTCTCTAGATGCGAGGTGTCAGGTTGAATGTTGTACAGGAAAATGCGTTCAGGTATGAATGGTACGAAACCTGAAAGATGTAGAGTGTGGGGAAGCTATTGTTTAGAGCGTTGGAAATCAACTATTTCAGCCGAGGTGAAATCCCGAATGCCGTGACCCAACCAGCCTTGTCTCCCAAGCTGAGCCTCTTCACATAATTTTTCCTTAATTCACTAGAATACTACCTTTTCAGGTTAAGACTTACGTGGATATAGCATACTGTAACTCCCAATTTTTCATTACTCATAATTGAAGTGGGATACGGAAAGCAATATAATACAACACTCAGAACTTAGTTATCACCACAAGCAATTATTTTTGAGAACGTTCTTCATTAATTTTATTGTTTGTTCATACAAAGAAAACATCGCCCATGCTGTCGTCAATGGAGTGGAGTTCTTTTTCGGCCAACCCATTCACACTACGCCTGTCCAAATGACCCCTATTCTACAATCATGAAATAAAGTACAGGGTCTGAAGACAAGATACAGAAAGGAGAAGTCCGAAAAAAAATTAGCCTCAAGATACTCCCACAACTTTTGATACACTTCGCTCCCTTCCAATCCAAGCATCAAGCAAGAGACGCTCTTCGCCAACATCTTACACCGCCCTCTATACTACCATCGCGATCCCAAAATATTTGTTTAGTATGAGCCTTCTGATGGTGATCTTGGTGATCTTGACTTATCCAAGCTGAAATCGAGTCTCAATTTACGGCCATAAACTTCCTGACCTTGGAGGGCCTCAAGACCCTTGACGGCGCTCTCAATGTCGACAAAGTCGGCGTGTGCGAAACCTCTTGGTTGACCAGTTCGACGATCGATAGCAACACGGACATCAATGACATTTCGAACATCACGGAAGAGCTTGTTGAGATCAGCATCGGACATCTCAAAGGCAAGGTTGCCGACGAAGAGAGTCTTGGATGGTGGGTTCTTCTCGGTGGTCTCGCGTCTGGTTTGGTTTTGGAAGTTGACCATCATTCGGCGGCCTTCGAGGACGGATTGGTGCTTGGCCTCGATAGCAGCCTCAGCTTCTGCGACAGTTTCAAACTCAATATAACCAAAACTAGAATTAAGTTAGTACAAAATCTTGTGGCGGAAAAACTGAGCACATACCCCTTGCTCAATTGTCTAGCATCCGATGCGATTGTTGCAGCCTTGATTGTGCCGAATTGAGCAAACTCCCTCTCTAGGTCGGCTGCGGTGATATCGAAGAGGAGGTTACCAACGTAGATGGTGTTGCTTGGAACAATTGGTGGTGGCGGACGTTGGTTGTTGAATGAGCGGCCACCGCCATATCCATTACGATCGCCTCCACGATCACCTCCTCGGTCACCTCCATATCCTCCACGAGCAGGTCGGCCACCTCTGTCACCGGCACCTTCGCGTTGGATTCCAAAAGATTGTTCCCCTTGAGCAGCATCATCACTGTACCGTCTGAATACGGATGGAGTAACACCAGCAGACTGGATCTTTGCTCGGAGAAGGAATGAGGATGGGGATGTGTTGATACTGCGGGTTTGGGAGATGAAGGAAGTAGAAGGAGAGGAGGCAGCGCGGAGAGCAGAACGACGGAAGAGTTGCCTTTTTTGTAGTTAGTATATGTCAAAACTTCGCAATTGTTGCAATTGGCAGAGATAGCTTACATGATTGCGGTTGGTATCTAGAAGGAGCGGATGAGGTGTAAAGAGGTAATTATTGAGAAGGTTGATGAGAATTATTTCTCCTTTGCAGGCAAAAAAGTTTGAGCCGAGTACTGTCGATGACCCTTAGCGTGGCGCTAGGCTACTTTGGTAAAAACGCGACCTCCTGAGGCACAGACTGAAAATTGTCGACTTGAGATCACTCACCCTAACGGAACCAATTTATTTAACACATTCAGAATTTAATTCCCTAAGATCGATATGCTCCGCTTGCTTGACAGACTATTCTGTACCTTCCGTGTTCTATTTCAATCATCGCCCCTCAATGTACTTCGGTGCGCGCCTTCCGGACCAATTCCGTAGGTTGACGGGTTTTAGAGATTCACAACTTCAGCGCACCAGGAATTCGTAACTTGTTACTCTTCGCCTTCAATTGTTTAACCCGGACTCGGAGATCAGTTCAGCAGTCCTACAAGAGTCGAATAATCATTTATATTACCTTTGTTGGGTGGGTCAATTATGGAAGAGCCTTAGTTATGAGTGTCACTAATTCCTACAACCCGGTGGAAATGTTGAATTGCCGAAGCAGAAGCGCGCTCCAATACTCCTCATTGCGTATCACTCTAGGCATATTCTTCTGTCCAAGTGCCCTGCGTTTCCATATTTCAGGGTTTCGTTCTATATCCTCTCGACAAGGTTTGCGTTAGTACCATGTTTTATTTTGATTTTGGATTTCATTCTTGCATTATTAGACCTTTTCTGTTCGCTTGTATAATCTTTTTATATTGGTTGGACCTCTATCAGGCCCATTCAACCTATTCTATGACCCTACCTGGGTAGAGCGAGTTCCATCCCGGAATTCATAATAATATTTTTGCACAATCGAGACCTCAATCTCCCTCCTTCCCGCTGAAAGCCCATTCAAGGAATGGACTTTCTAGTAGGTAAGAGTTATACCGAGGTCAGTAAAACCAGTGCGGGTATAATCAAACGCCAACATCCCTTTCCAAATCCATGCTTTTATCCAATTGTCTGGAGCACGCACGCGTAACGCCTCGTCAGATCTCAACCAATTCCCTAAAATATATACCACACCACCGCCTTCCTAGCGCCTTGTTGCTGTTTTGTATGGTTATTAGTTTCTTTGAAGAAATACAATAAACCACCAGCTGATGGAGGGTATTCTTGAAAATATATAATCGGCGTACAAAAGAAATGGTATTGCTACAAAAAAAAAATTATTGTAACTCCGTATCAACACAGATGGATGACTGTTGCCGTTTAAATAATATATCGGTGGTGCCGCCAAGAAAAAAGGAAATGTTTTGTGTTGTGCCCAACGATGTATGTGGTTTTTTCCCCAGGTTGGATAAGTGATGCATCAAGCATCAAATTATCGGGTTTCCAAGGAAATGTTGTAAATGTGATTTTCCGTGTTCGAGTATAAAGAGCGCCATGATGGCAACAAGGAAAAGGATCGATCCAATATTTTTACTCGTGACATTATGATAACGTTCAAAAATCCTATCGTATCAATGGCAAAGTCGCCAACATGGTCGGGTATTGGATGTGCTTCAAAAATGTTCGCCGCCAGCGCGGTAACCACTTTGCTGATATTGGATCCCGCTCATGGCATCTGCTTGTTGAGGATGACCATTGATGGCATTTCTGATTGGAGGAAGTTGCTCCGCAGATCTTAGGACGTATGTGTCGTGCCCACGAGAGCCTCGATCCATAACACCTCCACCATACACAGAGTTACCTTGAGGGTAGTCGTTGTTCATTGGTGGCTGTGGAGGCGGACGATGTGGGCTAGCAAACCCGGCCAATTCTCCTCGAAGCTGGCTATTTTCTAGTCTGAGAGCAGCAGCTTCACGTCTTGAGGTCTCTAGCTCTTGCTCAACGGCACGGACTCTGCTTGACAGTCTGGTTATATCGGTCATTGCTCTGCCATATTCCGCGATTGCTAAGAACTAATTAGAATGCAATCTCATTTTACATCAGTCTCGGCTATGGACTTACCTTTGGTTAGAATTTCCCACTTGGATGCTTTCGAGCCACGTTCCTGAGGCATAAGATCACGCAATTGGTCAAACAGATCTTTCATCTCTGTTCGTCGTTTACGTTCGGCAAGTTTGTGAGAGACTCTCAGCTCGGGGGTCCGAGAGTAAGGCTGGCTACCACCAGGTGAAGTGCCATTCTCCGATTGCAAATCGGCTACTTGGCGATGTTGAAGGGAGTGATGATGTGTCGAGACTTGAAGCTCTGACGAGGCTCGTGATAAACGATTGTTAGGGTCTGAAGGATCGTCCAGTCGTCGTTGACCTTGTGGCATCCGTGATTCTGTGGTGTACTGGCTACTGGCAATTGATTCAGTGAAGGAATTGCGGCGCGAGTCATCATTATAAAACGATGTCCCGTTTCTATTTACGTTTGCATCATCTGAAGGGTCCGCCGAGAAATCCAAAGCCCAAGCCTGTCCGGGAATAGCGTGAGGGGCTTCGGCGATATCTCTTGAGGGTGGACCATGAATTGGCGGTGCGGTTTTTGTCAAAATTCCTCTTGTTGGCGAGATAGGGTCACTGCTTGCTGAGAATCGCGAGGACCTGGGAGAGAATTGGTCCGAATATCTAAACCCGAGCGCTGGGCGCTCTGTTGCACCGGGGTTTCTCTGCTGCGCAAGAGAAGATTGGAGAGAGGTCGTCGATATATTGTTTGATGCGTAAGGAGAAGCACCAGATTGCCCAGACAGGCGCATGTCTCCAAAGTTAGCGCCCAGTCGACTATCGACCGATTCGCGACGAGAATCCCCATTGAGAGAACCATTATGAAGAGCCGAATCGATCGTCTGAACGCTCAATCGATTACTACCTGGCATTGCCTCATGATGCTCGGGGATGGTTGGCGATACAATTGATGCCACGCTCATGGTTCCCGTGGGTGAACTCAATGGATGTGGGTGAAGGCCATGGGCTACTGGTGACGGTGTCTTGTCGACGGCGGATGAATCTGCTGAACCTAGGTGGTGTGTGCCAAACCCACCATGAGTGTTTGAAAGGCTAGAGTCTAGAAGTACTTGTTAATGAGTTTGTCCTCTCTTGACAACGACTAGGAGACTGGAAAGCCATGCTTACGCTTCGAGTTGTTTTGTGAGGCATAAGCGCTGTCCCTATTGTTGGTTGGTTCCTTGAGAACCGTGGGTTCATTCAACATGCTCGAGATAGTAGTTGGTGGCTTCACGACCTGGTGGCCGTTTTGGTGGTGATCCATTGCGACTCGAGCGTCTGTAGGCGCAATTGTTGGGGGGCACGAAAAGATACAATGTGACAGTACGAGGGATCTTGGTATCGCAAAACGTCAAATGGTTCGGAGGCTCACGCTGTTGTAAACAATTGAAGGTAATCGATAGGGTGTGGCTGAAGCGAGTGTGTCGTCGACGATGCTTGTCGAAGTTGGTGAAGAGAACTTGGGGTTGAATGTTGGAGGGGGAGAAGTTCGTACGGCCAGGCAGTGTGTCCTTCGAGGTGCGGAGCGAAAGCGTGGCAGCTAGGCGTGGGGCGGGCCTAGTGATTGGTCTGTTCGGCGGCCCTATACCGTCCTCCGTGGATTCCAAGTTGGAAAATCGGGGGCTGGATTTAGTGAAGATGTTGTCGAAGCTGGTGGTCTTCCTTTTCACTATCTGCTTTTACGAACGTCGTCGTCGTCGCCGGGAATCGCTGGGTGTAGACGTTGGACATAGGATGCAATGCGATGCGGGAAAGGGGTGAGATGAAGGAGTGAGAGAGAGAGAGAGAGCACTCGTGGACTTGCATCTGTCTGGGGAGGAAAACAGGCGGGTGTGTATTAAAAGGAAGTGAAGGGCTTCCTTGGCGGCGTGCAAGGGGGGTTTCCAGGCCAGGTTCATCCATACCCTGACTGAAGGGGCGACACCACCACCGACTGCTTCTTCGCCAGACCAAGATTCCTCGCAGATGATTCGCAGCTCGAGGTGGACGTAGCTCGTGGCCACCGGGCCAGCAGGTAGATGGGAACAAGAGGGGGCAGGCAATACTTAGTTGTCTGTATCCTGTCCAGTCCAGAGCCTGACCTGGATCCCAAGACTCACGCAGGAGAGTCTTTCAGAGATGGTCGCAGAGACACACAACACAGCCAGCAACCTTTCAGGGCTCAGGCTCAGGTTTCCGTATTCTTTGGAGAAACACCACAACCATCGGGGTCATGTTCAAATACCAGAAAGAGACACCTGAACTCTCCTCACTTCTCCCCGAATCTGCCCAAAGTGCAGTGCCCTGTCCTGTCTCGAGGAACCCAAGGCCAGTGATTGCACGGCCTTCGAATCGTCACACAACCCAAAGCGAGCCAAACGTGGAAAAGAAGGTAATGCATGCATGTCTTAGCAAGAAGCGTGCAGAACCCTGAAGCCGAGGTGTGCGGGACGGGGTCACTACGCTACCTACTTTCCACGAGGAGTTTGATGGAGCACAGTGAGACTAACCTGCATAGGACATATTTTAGCACGATCGACTTCACAGAGAGGAATCAGGAATCAGGAATCAATACAGTTCTCATGATTCTGTGCACTTTTCGGGCATGAGCGTCATGTTAGATACATATTGGAAAAGGGAGGATGCAAACACTCACTCATTCAATCGTCAAACCGACCCCTTCTCTCATACGGAATCTCCGTCGTCCTTCAAGCGCTGAAGACCGAGGAAAACTATGGGACAGGGACATGCTACCTTTTTGGGCCTCCCGAATCCTATCTTGAATCTGACCCGGTGTGTCGAGTAACAGCCGAAGATGTCGCCTGCTTGAGCAGCCGCACCCCCTGAATAACGACGTTCCTTTCTCAGAGGCGGCCCCGCGAATTGGTCAAACGCCACCTTGAAATCCTGCCCATCCGACGCTATCGAACGTTCCTATCCCCTGTAAATGGCAAGGCAATGAAGGGAAGGAAAAAGGAACAAAGCACGGCGGGACATGTTGCATGTCGCTTGCAGGCACGTAATCGATCTTCCATCACGACGACCGAGCTGAGGTGATCCAAAATCCTGTCACAATGACACCGGCAGCGTGAGGTGGGTAAGAAACAATACCCCGAAGCAAAAGGAAGAACTCGATATGAGACGACAATACGGACCACATCCCCTTCTAGTTCCAAAGACGTGGAATTGCAAATCAATACAGATGGTTACTCCTTTTCGGGGAATCACATCAACGTGCAGAATCGGGGTTGCGGATCTCGAGTACTTACCCGTTGTGTCATCTACATCAGTGTTGTCCTTCCAGGTACACTCTCTCAAGGTGACTCTTAACAGTCTATCAACTCGCTAACCCACAACTTACTAGACAAAAAGGAAGTGAGTACCACCGTTCTGGCCATTGACTGGCTCGTGGCACTGACACACCCCGTTGACGGCAAGAACGTGATGTGAGACCTCTTCAATTCATTGTTCTAGGCCGTTGACATATCAGAAAACCTTCATTTTTACTCCCCACCAGCATTTTCCTTTTAGCAGCTGAACTCTTTCAGGCTTTTTCAGCAGCCTTCGGATGCAGATCAACAATAAAAGGGTTGAGCCAGGCTCAATTACCTCTCTCACCGTGGCACTGATTTTTATAGGATATGTTTCCCCCAACGGCTCTTTTCAAAGGTGGAAATGATCGACAGTCTTGAGAAGCACCAACTTGACATTTCAGCGTGTGTACTTGGGCAGTGAGACATCTTCGAAAGGTTATCGGTTGTACTTGAGCACCTGGTGTCAATCTTCCATGACACCTTTCTCCGACCTCGTGATACTGTGACAGGTGGACATTTTCTTTTGGTGGTTCAACGATCTGGTGGAATTTGTTTTGTACTTCCCGAGGCTACATGTGCGGTGCCTGCATGTTTTTTCCTCTTTTTAGCTGGCCCGGTTCCAGATATATATCACCGGAAAGTATATCTTCGGGGAGCATGGAGTAACTGAGCCGCTTTGTGGAAGCCTACGAACCCGTCTCGCGGCGGACATCAAATGCGGTAGTAAACAGTTCTCGTTGTTCCACCTTTCTAGAACAATTCGAATTTTTCCTGACAATTTGAAAGTAGAACAGAGCAACAAGAGGTATTTACTGCCGCTTTTAATATCCATCGCAAGCCTGTATTCAACCCTCGCAGGGAATTTCTTGTTTCACCAAAGATGATATGTTTTGGAAACTACATTGGTTGCGCCAACCTAATTATGTTGTGTTTTTTGCTTGCGGGAAGTGTACAGTACTAGTTCAGCAACTTTAGGTGTTTCAGAATCTGTACTTGGTCCGGAGAAAGGTGGTTAAGCTTACCTTTCCGGTGTTTATACACAAGCGTCCGATTCGATAAAAACCTCTTTTATGGGGACTGGCGTGTTGGACGCATGGAAGGCATGTCAAAATCGAGTTCCTTGGGGGCTGTTCTTCCACTAATTTTCCTTTTCAGGATTCGGCTTCAGGCTGCCGGGCGGGAGACAGCGCTGTAAATCAGATCGAGGATCTTGTCTTGTCAAGCCCATGCCATGGGCTCCAATCCCTCCGAGACTTGTCCCAGTGTTGCCCCACAGGGCTCTCCCTGAGAGAGGAACGGGTTGGAATTCTACGAATGGAAGGTCAGTCGTAAAGGAGGACAGTTCCCGATTCAGGCTGTCGGGGCCATTCAGTGTGCAAATCACCGAGACTGGGGTGTGTGCAGCATCATGCTGAGGCCAGGGGCACTGAGTGGCCACGGCTCTTCTCCACGATCCTTTCCACTCCAGGAATGTCTTTTGGTTTCGCTGTTCCTCCCGCGCGCTTCTTGAACATCAGATTTAATTCAAGCATCATTAGACGCATCCTTCGAACGGCCACTATTTCTGTGTCTATACCGGCCTAATTGGTTCATTCGGAATGTCATCCAACCTGAGTCAAGCCAACACTCGATCGACGACTTCAAATCGTAAATACTGGCATCGAGTTACACTGTTACATATCCAGCCACCGCAATTCGAAATGGAGATCGCTCCAGCCTTAACCGCCTCGCATTACCCCTCTTCACGCGACTTCATGCTCATCCAAATTGCCACGTTCATAGCCGGTGAGGTATCTTGGATGAGATGATCAAATCGATCCACGGTTGATGGATCAACAGTCCATGAGAAAACGTGTGATGTGACTTTCTGGTACGGATCGACGTGCCTGAGTACAGTACGAGATGCACAGCCTAAGAAAAAGGAACAAGACGTTGAGGAATTAGTGCTTCTAAACATGCCGTGAGCCAAATCCCGGAGAAATTGCCCTTTCAACCATGTTACAGGCATACAGAATTCGGTTCAGTCACACAACTCGTGGTGGACTCGCACAGCCCCTTTCTCAACGTTTCGAGAAGGTTGCTCGTCGATTTGAAAACCATCGGCCTTTACCGGTATTTGCATTGGATCGTCAATTGCAAACCCTGAATGTAAGGTAAAGTAAGATAAGTATCAGTGGTTGCGGAAGGGCCACTCTTTGATACAACTGTAAAATCCGCGCCACACTCACAACGTAGGCTCGCAGCCATCAGCATCGTCAGCCAGGATTTATACATTCGGACCATCCTGATGCATTGGTTGAAGAGAAACGCCAAAAAGAGTCCCATACAGCGACTGCGTGCTTTCCTGTTGGCTACCGACGGAATGTCACCCATAACCCTGATCTTTTACTTACTGCAGACAATCTGCGGCCGAACCATTTCTTTCAAGAGGGTGGGTAAATTACAACGGCTTGTGTTATTACTACTGTATAGGTATCTTCGAGGCACAACCACCTCATGCACGAGATTACTTGAAGAGTTCTATTCATCCGACCTTCTTACCTATCACAATCAATGGTACCACCCTTTTCATAGCCATCTCGCGCCGTATTATGTGCTCGGTTAGAGAACAAAGGTACTCGTAACGAAGCCTCAAATGGTGTGCCGACTCTCAGGCGTTATCTTGACTTTCCTATCAAGTAGTGGCGTAATCGATATCTTTCTTTTTCTCTGCCGCCCTCCTTTCTCACAAAGGAAATTCAGGTAACTGAACCCAACTAACATGAAAACCCCTCTTACGTCGTCAATATTGGCCCAATACTAGCTTCAGCCACAAAATCCCCCTTCGTTGAAAAGCACGCAACTGTGCTTTGGCCCAGAAAGCACAAAGTTTTATAATCACTTTATTTATTTTTCACGGCTCAGCTCGATGGTTTACGAGGAAAGCCTTTGGTTGCACAGAAAATTTCACAAGTGGTGGCTTCCGCGCCCATTGCCAAAACGAGAAGAAAAAGGTACCGGGATGCGGATAGCTACTTATCAGTTCGTACTATGTACGTACAGTAGGTACATTTCTTTTGAACCATGGTCTGTGTTGGTTCCAAAAGACGGGTACGTCCTATTGTTGAGCAACCTACTCCGTATTGTCTTACCACTTTAGTCACACCAAGTCTGCAACTTCACAGATGATAGTATTTCGCTTACTTTGTGATGCTTCTCCAGGTACACAAGGTCTTGAAGACGGAAGACAGAAACGTTGCCGTCGAACCAAATTTTTGTGCTCCAACAAAAGCGTGCTGGATTGTCTCGGGGATATATCGAATCAAATTTCTTATGGTCAGGGGCAATTTCACGAAGAGGTAACAGTGTTACAGTTGAAAATGCACACAGCAGCAACCCATGCTTTCGCCATCCAACAACTAGGATTTCTTCAACCTGTCTTTCTTGCCACCTCCACATTTTCTTCTTCTGCGTTCTTCAACATATGGTTCCAACTCAGCCGGATACATTGCTCCGATGTAGTGGAGCCTACGAGATCTTGGGGTTGTCTTAGGCTAATATCGAAGTTTGGATGTCCTGCGAGTTGTCGGCATTCCAGAGAACGTCTTGGGATATCATTGGATGAGAGAGGAAAGTCTGCCGATGGAGGGGTGCTTTCGATTTCTCTTTCTTCGATGTGGGTGTTGGTCCTGGCGAATTCTTTTCCACTTCTAGAACAAAAAATGGCACAGGTATCCGCCGGCGTTGTTACTCAGAACCTATCAGGTAATTTATGTCACCTTGGGTATACAAGGCATTGCATGTGTGGTTGGTCCGACTAGCCCTTCGATGTCCACCAATCTGTATCGGAAGTCGATAACGTGGAGTTCCCTTCGCACAAGTTCACAGCATATGCTTCTTGTTACTTGGGCTCCATGTGTCCATTCTTCCGGAGGTACGGGATGTGGGGAGCAGAATTGCTTGTCTTTGAAATCTTTGGCCATGAGAGAATATGTAGAATGTCAGGTGGACTTTCCGTACTCAAATCTAGGGAAAGCAACCCTTGTCCTTCAGACTGAGTTTCTAAATCGACCTCATTTCCACTCCACATATATCACTACCCTCTGAATACCAACCTCAAATTATTTACCCATCAAGGTACTGAATCGCCATTCCAATCTCTCTCTCAGTGTAACCGTTGTGGAAGTGGTGACACTAGATCCTGCATCTTTCCACGTGGTGACACTCCGAGCTTGGCTCCTCGTACAAGCTGTTGGGGATAATGGAATGAATTCCTTGATTTTTTGTGATTGAGTGGAGTTGTACTTGTGTACATATGTGTACTACAGAAGGAAAAGAAGGGTTTGGAGGAACGAGACGTGGGGTTGTGGTGGTGAGGTGATTTATGGGAGTATTGGTTTTGTATCACGGGTACTTGCTTCCTTCTTAGTTGATGATGAAGATGTCGATATCTGGCAGTGTTTGACTCACTTGAAAGCGGTGGGTTAACACATTGCTAAATTCCGTTTCGCACTAGCTTATAGGCAGCCCTCCCGGTCCCCCTTTTCGACCTCGCTAAAGTTTCTTACCCTTTCCAAAGTTATGCTGAATATGAATAGAAGTTTGACACATTTAGGTTTTAGATACAAAAGCGAATGCTCATCAAATTCTTCGTAACCGAAGAACTGTATTTGAAATCAGATAATTTCCCGATTATTCCCAAATATTGCCCAGTGCTTTGGATTTATCAAAACATTTTGCTGGTATTGAATACCTTCTGACTTTTAAGCTGGCTCCAAACCAGTTTCTTCCCTGCATGTTGCCAGCTGGAAAATAAGGATCTTGATCTTGCAGATAGCAGATAGCAGATTCCACTGTTCTGAGGGGCTGATCCTTCACGGCTTTTGTTGCTACTTCATGATACTTCTTGCATATACATGCTCTAGGGAAATCCATATTTTAGTGGAACCAAGTTGCCAAAGCAAAATCTTATTGATGGAAGTATAAGCAAAATAGTGTTAACCAAATCGTCAGATAATACTACCTTGCCAATTTTCCATTTGCTGATGCATCTTTGTGGATTTCAGGATTTCATCCACCAAACACCGAGTAATTCTTCCTTCTTAGCTGTCCGGACCATACAACGAAGGATCGCAAATGATTGAGAGTTGACAGCCCACCATGGCGAAACAAACCGTTGACTCCGCGGATTTAAGATATACATCTTTATCCTTTGTCAGCGAGTCAGCGAGTCAGCTAGATGGTGACACACACCAATCACCATTGCGAATTCAAATCCATTTCAGTTTACAAAAGCGTCGTGGACTTCTGTGCGAGTTATGTATCTCTCCGGCACATACCCTCGCTTCGCACTTCTGTACGTAAAGAACCGTTTGGGTTCCAAGGTTGGTCTTCCTTCCGATATACATCATGCATGTCAGCTCACAGCGCATCGGGAGTTCTTCTTCTTTGATCTGCAGGTGTGGGTCGAGGCAGTTCAAAGACGTATAATTGGTGTGTGGAAGTGTGACGATGTGGTTTGTGGAGACAGAAGGGTGCTGAATACAAGGGTCAAGAAGATGGTGTAGAAATTTACGGGTAATATTCTCAACAGCCACACTGCGTGTAAGAGGCGTGCTTTTTACGTGGAAAAATTGGGTGCGGAGGTGACTGTGTTTGAGGGGCGTTGTATGGTTAAAATACGGTGGTGGGTGGCGATCAGGCCCGGTTTTTATAGGGCGGGGTATTGATTCCAGGTATCGATAATTGATGAAGGAGCGATAAGTATTAGATAGGTAGGTAGACAAACTTTACGTGTTGGTATTGGTACATAAAGACCTACCACATCGAGAAGGAAATCGTTAGATTCATCGTTCCTTCATCCTTCGTCTCGTGGTGTATGCACGCACGTTGGATGATCATTCTTTTCTTACCTACTCACCGATGGCTGACCGAGTTGGCGAAGACAAGGATGATCGGTGTATGGAGTTCTCAAGAAGTTAAGTGTGACTTTAACTGAACATACACTCGGAAAATTAAGGTGTGTGTTCAGAAGTCGTTCGTTATACATGGATCAAAGAAGCGGCAGTTAATGTGCAGGTATGACGAATTTGAGGGTGGACGGATGGTATTCAGGCTAAACCAATTTTGAAGAAGTACAGCGGGTGCTATGTAGATTACTCCGCTCTCGTTGTCTTACTATTGTTCTAGGAAAAGCTCACAGCCTTGTACTTAAGCACCGTGGAAGGGATCCCGGCTTACTTCTGAAGACACTGAGTCTGTTAAGAATTTTCGAAACGCATTGCTGGAGAAAGTCTAAGCTAATGGGATGATATATATCTTGATTCTCCACGCTTTCTCGTCAATTCCTTTTGATGGCCCTGAAATAATAGCGAAAGAAAGCGGTTTGAGGTTACACTCTTCTTCAGGCATATCCTGTAGGCAACGTCTTGTCCTTTGCCATCTCATTTCTCGAAAGATTTGCCGAGTCGTAAACTCGCTTATATCCAAGGGGGTAACTATCTCACAAGCTGATCTTTCTGGCAAGGAGACTTTCGAGACATATTTAGAACCGCTCGGCTTGTTGCTTACAGATAGTGTGGTTGAAACTTGTCGAAAGGACATTTCCTAGGAGCAACTTTAAAAAAGCCGTCACGAGCTTGTGTAGACATATTCCGAGGGCTGATATAGAATTAGTGTCTGGTTGGAAATAATAAGGACTCAATGCTCGCGCTGTGAGTGTACTTACCACATAACCATTTTACTCTTTGAAGCTGTGAGAACATAACTCGCCTTGAGAGAGGACAATCAAGTAAGTGGTTTTATGTAGAACTTCTTAATCTGCTAAGTAAAAGGCATGCCGATCTTTGTTCAAGATCACTGGGAAGAAGAAAAACAGAGCGTAGATGTTTATTCCATAACTTGATAACTCACTTGATTTAAAGTGGGTTCTATTTATAGCTAGTCTCTTCGAAAGTAAGCTTAAGGGCTCAATAGTACGATCGTAATCGCGTAAAGGATTCAGTGCGAATGGTTAGTACTGACATTGAGAGTTCGAGCTGAGCGAGTAACATTGGTATAGAGAGTTCTTGTGAAGTATGCGATGGACAGTAAAAACAGCAGTGAATACTTCAGGTTCGTATCTGCCTACATGGCTCACTGTTCTAGCTTTCTATAGCGATTCAAGTAAATTATTCTAAAAACTTAGAACAATTTATACAGTTTGATTATCGAAAACGAGAACTATTTAAAAGCCACTTTTGTTAACTATTACTTGATGACATTGCTGATTTTTCCAAGGAGTACGGGTACTATCTTCTAAAAAGAAATAAATTGGATAATGAAGTATACTGGAAGCGGTTTTCTGATTTTAAAGATGTCACGTACAAAATTGGGTTGAAAACGCTCTAAGGAGCCTTGTATTAGGAGGTGAAAACTCTGCTATATATACAGGGAAAATTGGGTGTTATGTGACCCCATTTCTCGTGACACACCCCTTAGGTCTAGGAAAGAGACAACTTCCTAGGCCTATAATAATAGGCTAGATTGCAAAAGAACCCCTTGACTATGTCGCCCCCTATTCCTGCTTTAGGGAATCCTGCGGAGCTATGTAGATTGCTTATAGACTTACAAACAGCGATTCTGTAGCATTCTTAAGGGTAAGTTCCTACTTCTAGATCTTGTCTGACTTCCTCCCTTATACTCTGGCGTTTGGCAACTCTGGCTCTGGCTCTGGATTTTGGTGAAGACAGTGGGTGGCGTTTGTAGAGGTGGTAGCTCGTAGCTAGTTTTTGTACTGCTAGCTTTGTAGAGTATTGGACTTTTGAATTTGAAGTGTCTTTGAGTACCCCTTAGGGTGGTCAGCGCGCCGCTGGGCATCTGGTTTAACTGCCTACTTACAGTAGGGCTTTGTGTAAGCTCTTCGAGAGTGAGCTGCTGAATTGAGGCACTCCTTAGGGTGGCTAGTGCGACGCTGGGCTTTGTAAGCTTTTCGAGAGTAAGCTACTGAATTATTGTTACTATGGTTGGTAGGTGGCTAGCTCGTTGCTGGGCTTATACCTTCTGCGAAGGGCTTTTGTTGAACTTGATTCCCTTCCTCGAAGAACCTAGACGAGTTTATATCTTACCTGTTTGAGGCTTGTCGACGTTGAGTATTGATATGCTGGCTGACTGACAACGGAGAAGCGTTTTCCTTGTATAGAGTAATGTTGATTATTGTGTAGTGGATATATTGTAGTGATTATAGGTGCTAGACCGGGCTTATAACTGTCACGTACAAAATTGGGTTGAAAACGCTCTAAGGAGCCTTGTATTAGGTGGTGAAAACTCTGCTATATATACAGGGAAAATGGGGTGTCATGTGACCCCATTTCTCGTGACAAAAGACTTACGCTTTTATTTTAGAGTTTAAACCTTTAGCTTTCAAACTTTGGTCCATATACCGCTTGTATCTTCTAAACACTTGTGGAATGAAGCGAACATATTCAACTCAATTGTTTAAAGACCAATGAATCAAGCGCGATCGTTCAGAAGTTCGAGATATTATTCTCCCTCCCTCCCTCTCTCTCTCTCTCTCTCTCTCTCTCTCTCTCTCTCTCTCTCTCTCTCTCTCTCAAGTACTGCCAGGAAATAAAAACCAATATTCCTGTCATTGTATCCTTAATTTATTCACAACTATTCTGAATCTATTCAAACAACCAATTTAACGTGAATTTGAATATTCCATCTCCATTCATCGCAAATAAAGATTCAAGAATAAAAAGCCCTGTTCGACCTATCAAAATCGGTGTCGCATCTGCTTATTCACGTCTCTTTAACAGTAGATTCAACTATAGAGCTACGGGTTTTGCGATCTACCAAACTTTGATACTACTCGTGCAGCAGATAATCGCGTTCTATTTGTAGATATGAGCCGCCTTTCGGCGTCTGACGCCAAGGAGTGAGCGCCAAAAGGTGGGTATCTTCCCCGGATTGGCGAATGATTTTCGCCCCATGTGATTTACCACTGGGATAGCGGGAAGTGCGGAAGCTCGTTATTATTGGAACACCACCAACCAGCTACTGTAATACGTCCAGAGTACGATTGCAGGCACTGCAGGACGCGATGCTGGACCTCCCTCCTTCCTTCCTTCTACATATGCAACGCGCCCCCTGAGTTGAGCAAGTGTCACTGTTAGCGTTTCATTTTTTGTTTCCTTCAGCTTTCTTTCTTTTGCCTTTCCTTTCATCGCTCCTTCTCTTTTTCGAATGAAAACAAATACGACGAGATTTTCTGCTTGCATCTCTTCGCGAATTTCAACTGCAGGACGATGCGACGGGGTTCCCGATCACCTTTGACCAAGCTCCGGATCTCTCTCCTCGGATTACTTCTCATTCTTGCATATTATTTGTTGCCATTTTCCGCTGGGACGAGGCAGCGGGGGAAATCTTCTCAGACCGAGCTTCCTGAACAGCCTTTGAAATACCCCACAAACTCCGAATCATGTATCGAGACATCGCAGAAGGTTGTGGTATCTATCAAGACTGGCGCTTCGGAAGCGGTTGAGAAAATACCTGCGCAGATGCAAACAACCCTCCGATGCGCTAAAGACGTCTTCTTCTTTTCGGATCTCGAGCAGGATTTGAGACAATTTCATCTGCACGATGCGTTGGATACAATCTCGGCCTCTGTAGCCGATTCGAATCCCGATTTCGATTTCTACCGCGAGCAGTATGAGCTTTGGCGAAACGATGAAGATGTCAGTGCGAGTACGGGAGCTAAAAATCCGGATGCATGGACCTTGGATAAATACAAGTTTGTTCACAGTCTGGAGAAGACATGGGCGTTAAAGCCAGACATGGACTGGTATCTTTTGATCGATGCGGATACCTACATATTTTGGGACAATTTGCTTCAGTGGTTGGGGACCATGGATCCGACGAAGAAGTCATATTTTGGTTCCGAGGTTGTCATATCAGACGATAGATTTGCTCACGGTGGATCTGGAATTGTTCTATCAAAAGCTGCTATTTATGATATCGTGGTTACAGTGAGCTCCCTTTTTGACTCCCCAATTATAGTGGCCGAGATGCCTTCTCGGGATAGGCAAGGAAAGTAGTTGATAACTCTTGTTTTTCCAACTTTCTGAGGTAACTGGTTAGTTGTTCTCGTCTTCAGGACGAGAACAGCTAACCATTGCCTATCGCCGCGCGACCCCTTGGGCTTTGAAAATATTCTAATGTGGTGGCAGAACAATGGCACAGCGGCACAATGGGATACCAAGACACATGAACATTGCTGCGGCGATCTTGTGCTTGGCCTTGCTTTGAAAGAATATGGAACCGAGTTGCAAGATGTGTGGCCTTCGTTCAGTGGGGAAACTCCGTCTACAATGCCATTTGGTCCAGGCACTCCTGAGTACTGGTGTCGGCCAGCCTTAACTATGCATCATGTCAGCCCGGCAGCTATGACGGAGTTGTCGGATTTTGAGCAGCAAAGGGGCAATCAATCGGTTAGTCTCCGACGATTTTGGTAGCATTCCAGTAAACTAACTTTATTCTAGGAACCGCTTACACATATTGAGCTCTTCAGGAACCTTACCCTCGATTCGATACTTGCACATCCTCAACGGAAACATTGGGACAATCTAGCGTCGGATCCTGGAGAGTTTGGGAAGACAGGTGGTGTGTTTTCGGAGACGGACTCGTTCGAGGAATGTGCTGAAGCTTGCAAAGCCGATAAGAAATGTTTTCAATACGAGTACCATGATGGCAATTGTCACATTGGGCGAAGCATCCGACTCGGGCAAATGAAAGACCCGGACAAAGATGGGGTATGGCAGAGTGGGTGGAACCACACGAGGCTCAACAAATGGATGAAGCGCCAACCTCACTGCGAAAACGTGAATTTCCCAAGACAGGGGGCTAAAAAGGCGTGGTATAAACAACCAGCTTTAGGTGGTCGTGCGAATAGCACCCGTACTTGAAAATATACCAGTCCTCTCACCTTTTTGACCATTTGTTCATGTGTTTTTTTCCATATTGGAGATTTATTCTTTAGTTCCTCGATTTCTCCGTTGTCTTCCCACAACCCATGTCGGTATATTTTGTTTGACTTAAAGCGACTTACCCGTATCTAGCATTCGTTATTCCAGCTTTCGGGGTCAGTTTAGAATTATCCTAGAAGCTTGGAACGAGTTTAATTGTCTCGATATATTTAGGTTAATACATTAAAATGTCCTACGAATTTGGAACAAGAATTTACTGCCCGAGAGGGTATTTTTGCACGGCCTGCATGCGTTCGGTTCTCCTTCGGTTTCTTAGAGTCATTTTCGAAAAATACGGGAGCCTCATCTCTCACAATTATAACTGCATTTCACTCTACTTTACTTGGTGCGAAGGTGCTTGGAAATTGTCTTGGGTTACTTATTAAGTTTGGACAGATTGTGGACACATGGCAAGGGAGTGGAAGAATGCAGTATTGCATCAAATTGTTTAAAGAGATGGATCTCTAAAGCGTGCCACTTCATGATACCTTCGGCAAACTCAACAGTCTCATTGTTGGGACCCTTCGAAGTCCAGGTGGTGCCGAGATAGCCTTCTGTTTCGGTCCTTCAGCTAAGATATCGTCATCCCCCTCATCCTTGCGTTTCATTTCCACAATGATTGTGCCTTTTTCAGTGGTGTAAACAACCTGACCCTCACCGAACTTCTCTGATCTACCTCAATTAGTACCTATCTTGAATTTAAGGAAGGGTGGAGGTCTTACAAAAAGTCATTCGGACCTAAACCTTGGTTGTCCAAAATCCTCCTCTTGCCCCTACTTTGGTCTGCACTGTTCTTCATTCTGGTCAGGAATTGCGCTAATCCTGGTCTCAAAGCGCTTGCAATATCGGTTTCCCTCGCGTGTTCGGCTTCTGACTTTTTTTTCGAAGCTGTATCAGCCAAGTTCTTGCTCTCCAATCTTTCCGTATTTCCGAAAGGCTCAGCAGACCTATACAAGGCATGTATTCCCTTTTCGCTCATTTCCAACAGAGAAGTGTGGGATTTGAGGCTGGCAAAGTAATCTTCTTGAGGAAAGAGCATGTCTTCAGTAAGCGCTCCTCGAGTTAAAGCGTCTTCGATGGCGTAGAAAATTTCTGAGATATATCGGCTAATGTGCTTGTCGTCTTGTAGGCCGCCAACGAATTCTACCGAATGCTTTCCGAGTGTGTCTTCTTGTGGTGCGGTAAATAGGGAAGGGTTCTAAAATATATTAGCCCGAGTTTCTCGTTGTATGAAGGGGGACAAAGGACGAAATTGCTTACATTATCATCCTGGGCTAAGCCGTGAGTAAAAAACATGGTGGCCATAGTGCTCTTTACACACATGAAATCCAAATGTCCTTGCCAGGGTTTTCGTCCAAGGAAACCGCTGGGAATTTCTTCTTTTTGTCGCTGGAAGCAGAGTTTGAGAAATTCTCGGTTTCGAATGAAAACCTTCTTTGCGCTGTCCCAATCTTGTTTGGCGAGGTCGAATCGCTCTTGGAGCTTTTCTAGTGATGCTCCAAGTTCGGGTTCTGGTGTTTCATCATCCTGGAACTTGAGCGTCACTTCCGTGAAGTTTATTCCTTCGCCTTGCTTTTCGATATAGTCTTCAAAATCTTGGATGGTTTCAAAAACCAATTCCTTCGTTTCCACTAACGTGGTAGTTGTTTTGTTGGTTCCGGACTTCTGTGAGGCCACCTTTCTGGCGATCTCCTTCTCAATGGCTGCTTTCTTGCCCTTCAATGCTGTTCCAGCCATTTCCAACTCACAAGCAAGCTTCTCCCTCTTCCCTCTTGGAAATCCTTCCTGTCCCATCATAGTTTCATGAGATCCATCGAAGCATCGCTGGAATTCTTTGCGAAGCTTCAATTCGTTTTGAGTATTTTTCTCGAAAGCGGAACGTAAACAGGTTCCCTGAGAATACAGGGCGAGATGAATGAGCCAATCTTCCTCACTCTTAGTAATAGTGCTCTTTGTGGCGAAAGAACTATATTGACGTTCGAGGTGTAAACCGTAGGCTAAGGAACCGTTGTTGGCGGGACATAAGTAGGAGTCGTCGTGACTGGCTTGTCGATAGGATGCCTCGTTTCTTAGTGTTTTCATGCGTTCTTGTAGTCGCAATTTTTGATTGTATGGATGGAAATGTGTTGTTGGGTCAAGCTTGTCTGTGCTGCCTAGGCGAGGTTTGGCCGATTGAAGGGTTGGGAAGGGAGGTATTCCGTTCATGTTGGCGGTATTGATACTTGAACAAATGGAAGAAGTGTTGAAAGAGCTGGTGGTTCGGAATTTACAGTATAGTGTAAAAAGTGTTCGCTGAAAATGAAGTACAGATGAACTGAATGTCGAAGCGAGGGTGAAAGCAGGTGTGCTTAAATAATGTGGCGAGGAACAAGAAAAGAAGAAGGGAACATTTCCAGTTTATAAAGGCCCTCAGAGGACTTCCCTCCAGTAGTGTCCCGATCGTTGAGCAAAACAATATGATGAAATTATGCTAGTGTGGCACTAAATTGAAGTTATGATATAACATTGACATGTCCGGTCTTTCTTAGTGCTACTTACTAGCAAAACTAAGTATAGCTAGCATAACTTCATTCTAAAAATCTTCCGGCAATCGGAGCTGTTTCGATCCAACTAGCAAGCACTATGAGTGGGTGTTCGAAGTCGACTGGGTTGAAAGCCTGAACTCAAGGTTCTCAGTATATGTTGCTGGTACCAACCCTACAGTTGCTTCAACAGCTCTGGAGATTGGATATGATCTTTTCTATTTGCAAAATTATATAAGAGGTACTCTACCTCGCCAGCTTTCGAGCCCAAAATGAAATCCCACTCTTTCTAGTGGAGCTCGCACGATTTAGTAAAGTTGGTACAACGATTGGAACACTCACCCACAATGGGGAATGCATCGATCGCCTCAAAATCAGGATTCCATAGATCGCAATGCCCTTCGAGTTCCTCACATCAACAGCACCACCTCTCGCTTAAAGCCACTAGGTATGTCGGGGGGAGATGGCGTGTTTAGCGTCCCCCCTAGTGTAGTAGTGCAACTTTTCAGGAAAATGACACATAACTGCCGCTACGAAGTTCTAGTAAGACTAGTCAGAAGAATCGGCCCGGTAGCCGCCCAACATCGCCCACCTGCGAAGGCCGAAGTGAAGAGGAGAAGTGGCCAAGCACATTACGATCTGATCTTTTTCACTTTCCAAGTGAAAGTACTCAAACTAACATCAAATTATCTCATAGTTTGTGCTTTGTAAAATTGTACTCACCCATGCTCTCAACGAGTCAATAAAATGACTTGAAGAGCAAAATGTTCGCTTATATTCAGGGGTATCAAAACTCAAATTCTATCAGACCCTCAGGTTCTCAAAGCTTCCACAATCTTAATTATTTTTTGTGAATGGGAAAATAAAGACATCTGACATGTGATTCCTACTCAAAATATTGCAAGGGCTTCTCAAGTGCCCATCAATTCCCCCGTAATTCCTCCCTCTTCTGTCATACAGTTCTACCGTCTCCTCATTGGCTCCCAATGGCCCGGCATATGCCTCAAATATAAATTCCTCGCATAGCTCCCCTGAACCTCCAAATCCCCCATCCTTCTCGCCCTCTCCGTAAGATCATGTCTGTCAAACTGCCTAACAACCAAAGCAAACCGCCCCCCAGTCAACAAGTTTATGACATCCTGCATCTCATCATCTGACGCATTAATCTCTGGTCTATAATTTGGAGTGACTCTGTCATAAATACGCAGCAATTCCTCCGGTTTCTTGTGTCCATAAGGTTCATCTGGGTATTGTTCTTTGAATGCTCGAGACAAGGCAAGCAGCCCGCAGGCACTTCCGCGGCCGGTGAGAAAACTGCCATTTTGGATGTCTTCCCAAGCGTTCTTGTCGTAATCGGTGACGTACCAGGAGAAGGCATCTCGGGACATTGATTCTTCTGCTATTTCGCCAGGCGATCTGTGTTCTTTTGGGCTAGGGAGTGCTGAATCGTTTTTTGAAGTTTGAGCTGGCAGGTCTGGGGGTGGTGTTATAGAAGATGTAGTGGGCGAGCGTTGCGGGGTGTTCCAAGGTGGCCTTGTTTCTCTTGGAGTGTGGGATGCCAAAGGATTGTTTGATGTTAACTCTGGCAGAGCAGGGGTTGGTATTATAGACGACCTTGACGATACCGACAGAGCACTGGTGTCGGATAATGCATTGTAAATGTTATTGAGAAACGAGTCGGGGGGAGGAGTTTGAAGATTTCCAAGGGGATTTCTGGAATCAGGAACGGCACTAGAAATTGTGGAATTTTTGGTGGTTCGTGCCGATGGAAGAGGAAACCGTGGTCTACTTGAAATTGATCGGGAATTTGAGCCCTTTGGACGATTTGTTTTTCGGATACCCCCCGAAAAAATTGTCCTTTGGGACCGAGCAACATTTCCACCTTGAGTTGTGCTGTTTGAAAAGTTCGCAGAGCTGATGTTGTAACGCTGCTGTGGTGTGAAGATAGTGGATGGTCTATCAGCATCTGGAGTAAGAGTTTTTAGTCTTTGTTCCAATCAACACACAACTGCTTTGCGTGATACTTAGTATGGTGAGTTTATCAAAAAGAAAGTATGAATATCTTACTGGCTTGTGGAGATGCCATGGTTACATCACGGTCGTCGAGACTCAGCCCATTTTCGAAAGTTTCTGTAATGCCGGTGGTTCTCCGCCTTTTGTGGTTTTCGAGAATTTCTTCGAATTCCTGCGCTGAAGACCCGGTGGATCGCTTTTTCCTCTTGGGTGGCTGTTCCGTGGGAGAGGTTTGGTTGTTGTCTTCGATGATCGTATGTGGAACGGGGGTAAGAGAGTCAGGCTTTTCTCCTGCCTCTTGTTAGCAATGTGCGAAAGAGTTAGAACAGTTGTATCTATTCATTGAAAACGTTTATAAGAATTCGGGATTTGAGTTACAATTCTTCTAAACACTTAGAAGAATGAATGCAATTTTTTCAGGATATCCGAAGTAACTTGGGGGGCGGCAGAGCAAAGCAGGGAATTCTTACGTAGTTGGTAATTATTTTTGGCTCTTTTCTTCCAAAACTTGATGCCATCCGGACTGTGGCCCATTGCATGCATGAAGTGCAGTAAGCCTGGAGTGCCGAGCGTGCCGTTGTCGAGCATTCTCCATTCTTTGAAGGGAAATCGTTCAGGATCTTTGACACAAATCTCAGCGAACTTGACTAAATCAAGACAGAAATCGATCCAGTGTGAGATCTCTTCAGCGTCAAGTGAACCAGCTGCTTGACGAAACTCAATTGTCTCAGGATATCCCTTCCCTCTGGTGAGATATGTGAAGTTGACCAAGCGATTACGGTCGCTTTGAGGTCCTTCGGGTTTTTTTGGATAACACATTCTTCTTGCCAAAGACTGTTTGCTTTTGATGAACCTGAAATGGTCTCGGAGTTGGCTGATGGTATATCTTTTGGCAAAAGCGGCTGTAGAAGAATCAAAATCGTCGTCATCGTTATACATCCACCAAAGTCGATTACTTTCGAGCATATCTGTAGTTGCCGGGTGGCCAGGTCGTCGGTGTGGAGCATGTAGGGTACTGATGGTTTCTTCATAGATCACCAACAAGAGGGACAATTCTTGCAAAACTCTGAGGTCTTTTGGTGCTTCAACGTGAACATGCACTCCACATTGTTTGGTGATGAATGCGCCGTAATTATTCTTGGCGTCACCGACAGTGACTTCCAAGAGTTGGCGGATTTGTTCTTTGCCGGCTGTAATTTCGCTGTTGAAGACGGGGGAGACCAGCTCCAGGCCATAAGAATCCCACTCATCACCATCCGGTGATATTTGCTTATTAGGAAGACATTCTGAGATTTTGTCTGATCCAACTCCACATACCTAGTCTTGGTGTCAGTTGCTGCTTCAAGAAAGATTCAAAAGTTTTCAAACAGTCTGGAAAGTAAGAGATTTGGGCGTCTGCTGCAACCTTTGAAATTACTCCAGAGAATATGGAACAATCATCAATAATGTTCGAGAAAATATAGAAGAATCAGAAGCTCTGATTCCCTATTCTCCCAAACCATCTCGAACAATATGGGACAATTGTCTTAGAGATTTCCACAGGACAGGAATGAACGCTCCCGACAAGGAATTTTGACTTACAGTATGATCCGGAGTTATCAACCACTTATCGTAAAGGTCCTTTTTTTTCTCGTTCGCAAGCAGGGTAGCCTCGACTCTGGTATGGATCCACGGACGATGTTCATCTAGATGACGTTTGAGGATTCCTTGTGGTTCTGTTGCATACTATTTTCAAAGTCAGTCTCTGCAGGTGGGAAGTAATATGAAACCGGATTTTGGATCCAAACTGTGAGACTTACAGGTCTTAGCTTTCTCGTGCGCTTGTCTGCGATTCCCCAACTGTTGTAGACACGTCCTGGAAGTTTGGCAGGATCCATGCGCGAGAAATGCGGGTATATTTCACGCTTTTCATAGGGAACATTCTTTCTAATTTCATTGATTCCGAGGTCCAATTCCTTCTCGTGGAAGGCAAAGACAAACTCGAGCTCGACGCCGTAATTCATGGCGAAGGGCGCTGGGGTGGTGGTGGTAATCGATTTGAGCGGTAAGACAGATGTTTGAGAGTGGAAATATCCGCTGAACGAGGGACTGCGATGTTCTAACAAGCTCCTGAAACAAAATCCAGTCGAAGTATATGTGTTGAGAAGAAGATAGAATGATCGGGATGTTTGGTGTTAAAAGAAGAGTTTCGGTGTATAACAGCTCGAATGGGCTCGAAAGAAATTGCTGGAAGTGAAGAAGTGTATGTTGAGATGATTCAGAACTGGAAAAATGAAAATGGAGAAAGACTCATATAGATATGCTATAAACAGCACTAATTATTGGTGCGAGTTAGTGCCATCGTTAAAAAAATAGTTGCAACTTGCTAGTGGGTAGCTCCTTTCATGGCACTTGCCAAATGCAGACTAACAAAGAGGAACAGCCATCGAGATCGAGAACAAAGGGAATGCGGAGATCGAATCGTCTTCCAGTAAAGGCAGACGCCTTCTAGAAAATCTCTTCAATAAATTGTCCCGGGTTTTGGCTCTACACGTTATTGACTCCACTTAATGCATTTGTGTCGTTCTTCACTGTACCCGTAAATACATCCATTTAATAAAATTGTGCGAAAACATCTGAAAAATAAACCAATTATCCGACAAAGTTAGGAAAATGAGGATGTATTCCAACTCTTCTGGAATGACACCATTTCTCCTAGAACCCCCGGTAAAATAGACCAAGTACATTATTTTTCTTTTTTCAAGTGTACCTTGCATGCTGATATAAACCGCGCTTCAATTAGCTCCCATTCACTGGAAGGATCAAACCATAAAAGAAAAGTTCATGGCTTCTTGAAACCTGTCAAGCCCGTGGGAGCCATCCGGGAACCATTCTCAGGCCCCATCGTAGACGGCTGAAAAGGATATCAAACAGCAGCACAAAGTTAAAACACTTCTCATTCTAATATAAAATCCAACCATCTAGTGATTCAAAGGTGTCTAGCAAGGAATCTTGAAATTTAAACAAAACCAATGAATCAAACGACAGTAGATCTAAAATCGACAGCAAAACACGAAGACATAGAACAAAGTTCAGAAATGATAGCAAGAAAAACCACGATCCAGTTCTGCATTCTCATCTGGTGTCGAGAGTAGCATGAGAAAGTAGCCATAACACTCTCTAGAACCCTAACTTTGAACTTTGAGTTCTCCCTTCGTCATTACGTAGACCTTTGTGTATCCCCTGTGACGTGACTGCATTCTCGGATCGCTGCTTCTTCTTCGCCAATTTAGCCTCTCTCTACCTCAGACTTCGTCCGGAAGGGCTAAGTCGCTGAGATAGTGAGTCGTACTCAGTTTACATTAGGCGAAGATCACAGAGTCGCGCCATGTCCCTCGAAATACAGGCAACAGGACTCAATATCGAGAGAGAGAGAGAGTATATAAAGGTTCCAAGCACTTGCGCACGTACTCGATGATCAAAACCGTGAATCTCTCTTTTTCCAACTCTCCTCATGCAGTCTCGAGATAGAATCGCTTGAATCTGTGGCAGAATTACACCTGTTAAGGAACCAATTTTCTGGTGGACACCGAATGACGGACTCCAGCCTTGTTTCAAGTGACGAATCACAACACCCACTCAAAATGCTCATTCACTCCAAAGTCAAGGTATTAAAAGAACACGCATTACTTCTTTTCAAGGACACCAGTCCATCGGAAAATCCTCAGAGGGCGTCCCTAAGAATCCATCATACCCAAAAACTACATCACACGTTTTCTCCTTCTCCCTAATACTCCACCAGCTCAATCTTCCAAACACCTAGTATGCAAGTGCCAGAAGCAAAAATCATCGTCGTAGAAAGAAAGTAAAATAACCGACAGCACCAAAGAAATCGACAGCAAAAAAAGGACGAGGTGAAAAAGTTCAGATACATCCCTAAGAAAAAACCCAGAAAGTCTCCCTATCCATCTTTCGCATCACCATCATCCAATTCGAATGATCGTCATAGACGTCGGTCAATTCCACAGCACGAGGCCCAGGTCAAATCGACCGGTGCGGTAAGCTCGCGCCACATAGCTCTGAACCCGGGCACTCGGGTATTTCGGGGATATAAATAGCTTGAAAGGGTATGTGCGTAAGATAGCGAACGTATGTGATGCTGAAGAACGGAAAATATCCCTTGTCCAGCTGATCTCGTAAGATTTTAGGATGAGATGCGCTCACTCGTATACTAGTCACCACGCATCTTCAGATGTCTATTCACTAAACTCCAACATCTCCAGTTATATAAGCCAGAACGACATGAACTTGTTCCAGGGCACAAGATTCCGAAAAAAGAAGCTTCAGCAGAGTGTCTGCCGAGTGAGATATGCGAGGACACTCAAATAACATAACATGTATCCTCCATCCCATCGATAACACAACCACCTAGTATCTAGGAAGTGGCTCAAGGTCGTAAAGGGAACGGGAAAAAAAAATATTAAAACGACAGCAGAACACAGACGAGGCAGAAAATTTCAGATACAATAGCAAGAAAAGAAGAAATAGAGATCTTGAAAGAAAGTGTAAATCAAAAGTGCCCATGCTGGTCGTATGCGAGGCATCTTCTAACTCTGCCTTCGAACGGAGACCTAGCAAGAGGGCAAAACTTGAATAGCTCTTCTGCACTGTTGCGCTTCACTCTCTTGTCCCAGAGAACTGCAACAATATTTAAACCAAAGAAATCGGCCAAGCTGTAACCATCCTATCTGGGAAGCGCTCTCTTCTGGTGGTGGCGCCCCGGTGTCATGCTTTGCACTTTTTACACAACATGATGACTTGGTTGTAAATGGTTGGGGTTTTTGGTTCCTATCGCAAGAGCATTATCACAAGACTTGCAAATAAAATTGAGGGGACTAATTGCAAAATTGGCTTGGATAACTGGAAAAGGTATCTCAACATAGAAAGCCTCCGTAATTGATCATTAGTAACATAATCCGCATCCTCACGCCTCCTTAGTATCTTTCGCATCCTCTTCGTCCTCGTCGTCCTCGTCGTCCTCATTATCAGAATCATCATCATCGTCGTCATCATCTTCTTCTTCCTCACTCTCTTCCTCATCATCATCCTCTTCTTCCTCTTCCTTGATAACAGTCTGCTCCTCAATATTCTTAATCTCCTCCGCGCTCGCCGTACTAAGTGAAGAACCCCGATGTGTCAAAACAGGCGGGTTTATATCCGTAGGTTTCCAAGCAGTACTCGTCGGACTCTGCATAGACTCCAATTTATCAATTGAATGTCGCGGTGTCTTGGGACCGAGCAATGAATCAGGGGCTTTCTTCCAGGCTGTGGAGTTGGGACTTTGCATCGAGGAAACTTCTTCTATTGAGAGTTTCCCCATAGGTAGATCCGTGATAGATATGGGAGCTGGTATTGCGGCTTTCTCTGACTCCTTTTCGGGTGCCTTTTCCTTCTCTGCCTTCTTCGTGGGCTCCGCCTTTCCTACCCCGCTCAGAGCCTCGACTACTTTCTTCTTGCCATCTTTGGCCTTTTGTGCAGCTTCCTCGCCTGCTTGTTTCATAGTCGATGCTATCGAGGGCGCTGCCTCTGTCGTAGGTGATTTCGCAGGTTCGGGAGCTTTCGCAGTCGCAGAAGGAGGGGTAGCCTCGGGCTTCTTGGGCTCCGAGGAGGAAGGTGCTGGTTTAGCCATCATCGAGCGAGCTGGCGTAACGAGGTTTGAGTTTCCGACAATCTTGACATGTTGTTTCATTTCGCCATATTCGTTCCATTCTTCGATTTCGACGAGATCCTATGGCTATTAGCTGCTATTCTTGGTGCCATGTTTCATGAGAAGAACGTACACCGAGGACTTCTCCCATTTGTACGAGGCCGGGTATCTTTCTAACTCGTCCTGTCTCATCCTTTCCTGCTCGCCGGCCCCATATCATGCGTGCTTTTTCATCGGTTGCGATATCGAGGGCGATAAATGGGATCCGGTTGGCCTTCAAGATGGTCTCGAGCCTCGAGGTAGCCGTGACGATGTGCGAGGATCCGGAAGTCAAAGAGGTGTAGAGGAAGAGTGAAGGATCCGTGTTGTACGATTTAGGCGCTGTAGAGTCCGCCATCTTGTGGTTTGCTTAGTTTGGAAGTGTTGATGGATCGTTGCGGAGAACTGGGAGTGTAATCTAGAGGGCGGTGGGTGCTTCCCCAGTTTCACAAATTGCGTGAATAGCCATCGTTAGCTGGTAGGAGCCCCTTTGTCTCCAGGTCAGCCTCACTTGGGGCTTGGGAATCATACACCCCTCTGTCGCATTCTGGTACTGCAATTGGCACACGTCTATAGATTCATGTAAGAAATTGTGGTACTCTTTGCTGGCAATGTGCCCCCCTGTCATTCTGTATCAGACCCTTATCGTGAAGCTTGCAGCTCGTCCTCGTCATCGCAGCTATCATTACAAAATCTCCGAGTCCAAGACTGACATTCAATATATAGCTACTCCGTACCCAATACACTGTATTTTTATTCCTACTTTTGTGCCCTTCTATATTCCTTCTCCTGAACCCAATTAGACAAATGATCAATTGCCTCCCTCAACAGACCTCGGCAATATCTTTCTTGAAGCTCTCTCTGTACCTCGACAATTTCTCCAAACCTGCTGTACGACAAACAAAACATGGCTCCATCTCCCCCACCCACAGGAGCTGCCCTCATAGCCCGCGCCCTCCACGAACTAGGAATCAAAGTAATCTTCGGCCTAGTCGGAATCCCCATAGTCCAAATAGCAGAAGAAGCAATCGCCCTCGGAATCCGCTTCATCGCTTTCCGCAACGAACAAGCAGCTTCCTACGCCGCAACAGCCTATGGCTACCTCACAGGAAAGCCCGGAGTCTGTTTGGTCGTAGGCGGACCAGGAGTTCTCCATGCCATGGCTGGAATCGGCAATTCTTCTGCCAATGCCTTTCCATTGCTTCTACTCGCTGGGTCGAGTGAGACGCATTTAGTGACGAAGGGGGCATTTCAGGAATTGGATGCTATCTCCCTTTTGACTCCTCATACGAAGATTTCGATACGAACGAGTCTTGATTCTATACCCGAGAGTTTGGGGAATGCGTATAAAACGGCTTGGTATGGGAGAGGGGGGCCTACGTTTGTGGATTTACCTGGCGATGTTATACAAGGAGAAGGGGAGAAGAGAGATGCAGATGTTGTACCATCACCACCCAAAGCAGCCTCGGACCCGGAGAAAACAAATCTCGTTGCACAACTTCTCAAGTCTGCCAAGGCACCTTTGGTTGTTGTTGGAAAGGGGGCAGCATATGCACAAGCCGAAAGCGTCATTCGCCAATTGATAGACGAGACTAAGATCCCCTTTCTTCCTACACCTATGGGCAAAGGAGTTCTGCCAGATTCACATGTCTCCAACACAGCTTCTGCAAGATCGGTGGCCCTCAAGGGCGCAGATGTGGTTCTTATTCTTGGAGCTCGACTCAATTGGATCTTACATTACGGGGAAGAGCCAAAATGGAATTCTGGTGTGAAAATATGTCAAGTTGATATCTCGGCTGAAGAACTAGGTAAGAACACTGGCGACGCCTCGCTTGGAATAATAGGGGATATCAAAGTCGTGACTTCTCAATTCGTGTCGGCTCTCAAGGGCTGGCAATATAACACTTCCTCAGACTACATCAAAGCAATCCAAGCCTCCGCAGCCAAAAATGAGAAGAAAGCAGCGGAGTCTGCAAAGATTGGCAAGAATCCAATGACATATACAAGAACATTCGACGTTATCAAAGAAACCATCCACAAATTCTGCCCTGCAGAAGAAGGAGGAGTTGTCTACGTATCAGAAGGTGCAAACACGATGGACATTTCAAGAAGTGCTTTTCCAGTTGAACATCCAAGATTACGTCTCGATGCAGGTACACATGCCACGATGGGTGTAGGATTAGGTTATGCCATTGCAGCTCATTGTGCTTACAACCTCCCATCCCCAGAAGCTGTCTCAGGAAACAGTACGTCTCGCAAGAAAATTGTTTGTTTGGAAGGAGATTCAGCATTTGGGTTTTCCCTTGCCGAAGTCGAAACGATGGCTAGGTACGGAATGGATATTCTCATTTTTGTCATCAATAATGGGGGAGTTTATCACGGGGACAGTGAGGATTCTGATGAATGGCTGGAGATGCGTAAGAAAACCATTGAAGGTAATCCCAAAGGAGGTCTTCGGAGCTCGAGTTTGGGATGGGAAGTCAGTTATGAGAAAATTGCGGAGATGTGTGGGGGAAAAGGATATCTTGTTCGCACGCCTTGGGAACTTGCGAAAGCTACAGAGGAGGGGTTTAAAGCGGATACTCCAGTTGTTGTGAACGTGATTATTGAATCTGGCAAAGCTCAAAAATTGGTAAGTCTTCTCATCGCTTCGTTTTCCTTTGATGCGGGAGCAAAGGGCCTTTCTCTCCGTCCACCATCCCCATTACTCCAAATATTCTGGGATAATTGAAAATATTACCCGACAAAGTTTCGGAGAACCAAGAACTCTGGTCTCCGATTCTTCGAACACTCTTCGCACAGTATTTGCAATTTTCCTGGGTTGCATGTGACGCTCATAGATGTGTGTACTGGGGCTAACGAGAGAAAGGAATTCGCTTGGCAAAACAATTCGAAGAAGACAAAGAAGGAATCCAAATTGTGAACGGATTCCACGACCAGGGTTGTCGAACGACGGGAAGGTGCAGCACGGGTGACTGCATAACTGCATGCTTCTCAGCCTTATTCAAATTCGCGAAACGTGGAATTCATTCCACTCCCAGCATCAGAGCGTGAGCTCTGAACTCTTCCAATGCCGCTTTTTCAAAAGAAAGATGCATGAGACATTGCAAGGCAGCAAGCTCTGACACGGACTTCTTTGAGCTCCGAGAAACTGGAAACCAACTGGTCAAGGAGACATCAGGGACTGGGGAAATGGAAAGCCTGTCATGGTAGCAAGGACCTTTTCGCTTTCAGAAACGAAGAGATTCAGAAACAACACATCAATGAAATCTTGAAGGCCGGGGAAATGGAAGCCTAGCAGGGCTACCAACGTCTTTCATCCCCCCAGAATTCCACAGAAAATCCATTGCATAAACTGACGTTGAAGCAAGAAAACTGAACCCATGTGAAAGTCTCCATCCTCAACCAAATCAGATACAAATAAACCCTTCCCAGCCCTTCCACATTTCAACCTCACGGACAAAGCCCTCTCTTCCCAGAGACCGCAACACCCTCAATCCCACAACCCAAATTGTGATGCCCTTCAGCAGCAAAGTGGAATACACCATCGAAACTCGAGAGCGTCATCGCATCAAATACCCTCGCTCACAAAAAATGCCTTTGGTTATCCAAGCCTTCCCCTCGGATCGTCACCGTCTTCAACTCGTCCGGACATCCTCGAACCATCACAATGAAAACAACAAAGTTGCTGAGGAGGTGAAGAAACTCAATGACGAGCTCAAGAAGGTGCAATCCAAACTCGCGGAGAAAGAACAAGAGGAGATGTTGCGAGCTGTTCGGGCGGAAGAGTTTCAAAAGGGAGAGAAGAGTGGTCTCGCCAAGGTGGAGAAGAAAGACGAGGAGGATCGAAAGTTGAAGGCTTTGATTGCGGAGGTAACTGGTGGAGGAAATGGTGCTGGTATGAACAGATATCTCCCACCTGGATATATGGATGATGGTCACGACTTTCCCGTTGGAGCAGAACACCTTCGTGGAGGGGGTGGTGGTGGAGGACGGGGGGGAAATACAGCCTTCGCGCACCACTTTCCGCCAATTCCACCACACCCTCTCTACCCAAGACCAGCCCACTTCTACCATTCTCACTCTCACGCCCATTCTCACATCCACACCCTCCGTGCCCCCCACCAGAAGCCCATCGGCATCCCGCTCAGAACCGAAGCAATCGAAATCCACGAGGGAGACGAAGAACACTCGAAATTACTTCACTTACAATTCGAGAAACAAAACAAGAACGGTTACACTCCAATCCTTGGTATCGGTTCTGGCTCTCGACCTCAATTTTTGCTATCGGAAAAGGACCACCCGGAACGTATGAATCATCTGTTTGAGAAGTTCCCCGAATTGCCCAGGGAATCTGTTGAGGAGATTTACATTAGGCTTTTTGGGAATGGGAATGGGAATGGGGAGGAGCTTTGATGCGAGGACTTTATCAGAATTGGGCCCCATGGTTTCACGGCTTGGTTCTGGATTGGATTGAGAATTCTGGATTGGTGGAGATGGAGTTGAAGGAGTTCACATATGGTTTATTGCATGGTCACATTGGTATGCTTCATTAGGGGTTGTTTCATGGAATTTTTGGCTTGGGTCAAGATCATGCTTTACTCTTTTGGTTTATGATTGGCAATGGGTTTTTCTACATGGAGTTTGGGCTGTACTTTTATCATAGATTCATCATCAGCTTTTAACAATTCAATTATGTTTTGCATTACAGGCGACTTGAACTTGCGGTGGACAACAAAAGCGGCAATGAATACTTGGGATTTGTATCTCTTACCTAGGTCTCGTCGTACCAACATTTTGGGGTAGCAATTCAAATATCAACCTCGAGGCAATTGACGTAAATCAATACTTGGAATTTTTGCGCTATTCACTGCTTCTGTTCCTCTCTAATCACGACTTGCTCGCTTGGGCGCCGGACTTCCTGATTAGCTGGCCCCATAGATGTGGGTCCAATTTCGGATCGCGACTTCCAATCGAGGTTTGCAAACGACTTCACTTCTTCACTTCAAAACAACACCTCGACCTAACCTCCCTCTGACGCGTTACGTCATTATCCAAATCGTCTCCTGACACCATTTGAAGGGCGTATAAGCAAATATGGTTACCTGTAATGTGAAAGTTTTCTTTTCTAGAAGTGACTCCCCCTTTCAGAACTTCTGGTCTCAAGTCTGTGTGCAGTTAGAAACGCTTGAGAATAATACCTCTATATTGTAGCTTTGAACCGAGTCTCTTTGCAGAGAACCATTGCCATCCGGGTACATCGAACGGCTCTTCAGAAGCGGGTATCGTCCTCGGATATTTTATTTGAAAGTCATGAGCTCTCTGTTTTCAGAGTGATAAGAGCTGCTTCAACAAATCGAGATGCTTCTCGAAGACGGCGGTGCGGCTCTGAATTGCTTCGTGAATGATGGACTCGGGTGCAGATATCCTCCAAGCATTGCCTCCTCTCGATTCAATACACCTCAATACACCTTGAAGAGTGCAATTGCAAGTAAGCTAGCTGGCTATTTAATCAGAGACTTGCGTGATTGCAACTTCATTGCTGTTGTTTCCTTGGTTACTACTCTCTGGCTCCTTCCCTTGATATGCCGACCTTGTCCAAGGTGCAACTTTAGCCAAAGTAATCTCCCTCGCGACTTCCTTGTCAAAGTCGCTCTTGCCTTTGATTCGTCATCAAGTTCACTCTCGAGTGCAATTCGTGCTCCAGCTGCGCAAGTGGTCTGTAAAGGTAGTCGACGCGCTAGACTAGCGTGATTTTTCGTTGCGCGGCCAGCCGAGAGTTTATTTCTACCCATCTCATCCGCGACAAACAAATCTCTTCCACTCTCCAAAACAACTCGCACGAGAACCAAGCCATCTGTTTTCCACAGCCACTTCTTCTCGCGTCAATACACTCGTTTGTCCTCAACCCATACTCTACCTTCTCCATTAAACAATTCCAACAATCAAGATGCGTTCCGCAACTCTCTTCGTCGGCCTCGCCGGCCTCAGTCTCGTCGCCGCTGGCTACACCCAACCTCCTCCAGCAGAGACCTCAACCCTCTCGGTCACCACGACCTCCACCATCTTGAGCTGCGGCCCAGAGGTTGAGAACTGCCCTGGACATTCAACCACCAGTGTTCCAGAAGTTCCTCCAACCTCCGTCGCCGCAACCACCTCTGTTGTTTTCACCAGCAAGCCAGGTCCTCCCGTCTCTCCATCCAGGTATGTCATCGCTCTTGATTCAATTGACGCGTCCGTAACTGACTACTGGCTTCTCAAGCACCGAGGAGGAGAACACCGTTACCGTTACCTCTCCTTGCCCATCATCCTCCCCAGCTGAATATACGCCTCCACCAGCTCCGGTCTCTACCCCTTCTACTGCGGTCCCCAGCACTCCAGCTTCACCACCGGCGTATACCCCTCCTCCACCTGCCAGTAAGTAATCCTTGTCTTTGTTCTCTTTCAAAGGTCTTCAATTGCGTTGTTGAAGAGACGATGTCTCCTCGACTTTACGTCCTCGAGCCTCTTTCTCGGAAACAGCAAGATCGCAATTCTAACGCATTACAGGTTCGCCAGCACCATCTCCAAGCGAGAGTGTGCCAGCACCACCGGCCTATACTCCACCTCCACCTGCCAGTGAGTTGTCTCTCTTTGTTCTCCATTCAAGATCGGTGCCTTGCGCGGTCGCAAAGACCTCTTGTCGTCTCGACTCTTTCTCATGGATAAGATTGCAATGCTGATATGTTTGTCCTAGGTACCCTAGCTCCAAGCGCAAGTGAGAGCGTGCCAGCACCACCTGCCTATACTCAACCTCCACCTGCCAGTGAGTTGCATTTTCTTACTTCTTTACTCAAGATTTCTCGTCTCGACTCTTTTCAATGGATGATAAAATTGCAATGCTAATATGTTTCAGGCTCGCCAGCACCAAGCCCAAGTGAGAGTGCCCCATCTCCACCAAGTTACTCGGCTCCTCCACCAAGCGAGAGTGTACCAGCCCCAAGTCCAAGTGAGAGTGCTCCAGCACCACCAAGCTATACTGCTCCGGCTCCAAGTTCAGAGGCTCCAACTCCAGCACCATCTTCATCGGTTGTGTTCACCTCTGTGCCAACTGAGTCAGCTCCTTCACCTTCAAGCCAAGCTAGCGCCCCTGGATATAGTAAGTGATCTATTATCTTTCTTTCCATCCTCCCACTTGTTGTCCAAGTCATCAAGAGGGCCTTTCGTCCTCGCAGAAAACTTTGATTGCTCAATCGACCTCTTTCGAGTAACAGAGCGAGAGAAAGCAAATACTAATCTTTTTCAGGTGCTCCACCTTATTCCACTGGCGAAAATTCAGGTGTGACAACTTCAAGCCCTGCACCATCTGGCTATGAGAGCGCCCCATCAGTTACTTCTGGTCTGCCAACTAGTTTCCTTCCACCACCACCTGCTTCTTCCCCAGTCGAGACCCCACTGCCAAGCTCATACGTCAGTGCTCCAACAACGATTGTCACTGCCACTGGTCATCCACAATCCAACACCAGCGTTACCGTTGTTCACACTCCAACGATTGCTCCATCATCCTCACCTTCGGGAACCTCGCCACCAGCTACTGCCCCATCTAGCGGTGCTTCAAACAACATTGTCGCTCCTGGAGTCATGATGGCCTTGATCGCCGTTGGTGCTTACATCCTCGGTTAATTTCTCACATCTGAGATGCCATTCACCTGTGTCCACATTTGTCGGGCATAATACGTCACCGCATAGTACGATTTGTATGATACGATGACAATTTCATTTGGTCTATGGATAGGAATCGGAGGACTTAATGACGTTGATTGGGGAAGTTAAAGGAAAGAGATATCTTGTTTGGAGTTTTCGGGAAGGATGCCACAATAGTGCTTGCTCTACTTGCATACTGCCTTCACTTTTCTTGAAAGCATCTTTCTATTTTTCTCCCGCTTTGATTTCGTTCTTTTCATATTCAGAAACCTCTGGAGATGGGAGTCGATTTTGATAATGGGCTTGGTAAATATGCGATATGGAAACTTGTAAAGCAGTCAATGCAGAGATAGGCATAATAATTGATATTATTGAGGTCTAATGATGTTTATGATTCTTGAAATAATCCGTGATACTTGAAGTTCCACGTGGAATTTATGTCGAAGCTACTTGCATGTCATGAACCACAATAATGTGGTAGATCAGTTGAAGCGTACTTAAACCATGCCCATCAAACTCGTACGTAAACCTCACCCTTCGCCATAGAAAGCCAAGGTTCAGGTTGATGGTTCACCGGAGCTGTCGAAATTTTTTTTTTTAATTCTGTTTCTCCTTTACAAATCGTCTTAATTCGGCTGGTTTACATTCTAATTCTTTTTTGTCTTCTTCTCTTTTTGCAAAGGTTGGAGAGTATCGAAGTGACGGTAAAGTTTTGCTTGCTTTTCAAGACGAGACCTGAGAGGTGGGTCAATTGTGTTCTTCATGTTCCAGAACTGCCTGATAGAGAGGATGCAAAATAGCTCACCGAAGATGGAGGATTGTTCGATGTTGAGTTGTGGTGCAAGGAGCTTTGAGTCGTGAGGGTGGTAGGTAACCTGTGTGTACGGGAGGAAGAGCTGCGTATTTTCAGGGGGGGTGGTTTCTCCAACTCGAGGAATGGGGAGATATTCGATGGAAAGAAGGGATTTCGGGAGTGGGTGGTAGGTGGTATATGTGAGGAGAAGCTTGAGCTGGGGGAGGGGAATTTAATTATTCGATGGTTTTAGCGAATGATCGATCATAGTGGTTGGTCTTATTGTGGCCTCAGCTTCTGCAGTTTGAATCGTGGACTACGACGAAAATGTATTTTGCTTGCGTTGTCTAATTTCGCTCGCAGCGATGTCTTTTTATATCTTCCTTCCCGGGGCATTGATTCACGCACTCACCCTCTCCTTCTATCTTCTGCAGTCTGCTTGTTACAGCTATAAGAGGAGATTCCAACATCGCCATATCACCCGCTCGCTTAACCTTGGAACCCTAACCTAATATGTAAACAGGTGAGCAGATTGCGAGTAAGTTAGATAAATAGCGAGGGAGCTACCAATAGAATGGGGGAGAACCATATAAAATCTAGGGCCAAAGTAAGTTGCGTGCATGTATTTCAATGTCTCTTGATTTTCCACTTAGTCATTTCGTAGGATATAGATTCTTCGCGAGACTCTCGATCTTTTCTTCTTCGCCCGCTAACACGCTTCTTCTTGTTGCAGCTTGCATGGAAAGTGCTGACCAGAATTCTACTATTCGCATACTCACCACCGTCGTTACCACCATCAAACACAGTCTTAATATTGGGGCTTGGTCGAATTATTGGTGGTGTTCAAGGGGGGGGGAACGAAAGAAAGTTTAAAATATCTGAATTCTCTAACTTAATCGATAGGGAAGAAATGTTCGACAGTAGATGGTAGGTGGTGTATGAAAGTAGAGACTTGAGCTAAGGAATGGGAATGGGCTATTGATTACAAGGTGGTCCTTCTTGTCGAGAAGTAGAGTAGGTGTATGACATGAGGATTTTGTCGACTCGTCGAGAGCGAGAGCATCCATGATAGCATCCCGATTTTCTTCTTTCCTGTGGGCTTACGAATGGAGAAGGGGTGCTTTTATATAGGTGGTGATGGTTCTGATATCATGGTTTGGGAGGTGTTGATTCACCGTTCTTCCCATAATTCGATTGTCATCTTAGAATCACCCTTTTACTTCATGCGCTTAACCTTTGAGCTCTAAAACACAATTAGGTGGTGATAAGTACATCTCTTGAACTCAGACAGAATTTCTCCAACAATAAAGGGAATTTGCCGGAAAGTGGGGTTAAGTTCTACGCAAGTCGGATTTTTAAATCAAATTCGAAACTTGGGGTTTGGTATTTGAAAGGATTAAGATGATAGCTGTTGGTATTCTTTAGTGTTAAACTTACTTTGGTCTTCACTGCCGTCCTAAAACTAGCTAATTCATTCTAACTTTGTTGGTTATCATAGATAGAAGATTAGATTTCTACCGAATAATACTTTTGCAATTCGCACATTTCCAAGCTAGCTAGTTAGTTAGCTGTGATTTCGAAATTCGCACCGATGCTATCTTTACTATAATCTTGATATTTGGGGTTTATCTACGGGAAGTGACCAGGCAGAGATTCCGGACAAATCCATTCTGGCGGTAATGATAAGCCCATTAGCAAGTTCTCTCCTAGTTCTTTTCTTCTCTTTTGAAATTCTTGATGATGTTGAGACGCTATTTCCTCCTTGGAAAACTTTTTTTCCTTCTTAGATTACTCTACTTTAGCTGCAACGTGGTGATTATTAAATCGATGAAAGATGAAAATTCGACGGTGAATGTTGAGTGGGTATATGCAAGCGGAACCTTGAGATATGAAGGGACCGTAGATAGACTATCGCTTGGTATGAGGTCATATATGCTCTCAACTTCAACTTCTCTTGTTGAATCGTTTCCAGGAGGATGCGGATGCTAGCCCAAACCGAATCAATATCGATTTTGGTTGCCCAATCCATTCTCGCATTGTTGATCAGTATGTCGGTGGGGTTTTGTGGATGCTAGTCGAGGTTCTTGGGACGAGTTATTTCTTTTGTTTTGGAGGGTTATATTTGCTACGCTACAGAGAACTCACCATTGGGTGCGAGAATAGAAGGAGAAGGGAAGGGGAAGTTGTATGTATTAATGATGTCTTTACAGTACCCTTGGTTTGGTAGATTTTGGTAGTGTTGATATATCTCGCGTAAATAATAGATACGAAGGTAAGAGTAGGACAAGAAAGAATAAAAGAAAAGTACATAATAGCTGATGATGATAACCTTTGTATCTAACAGCGTTCCTAAGAACCACAATCTCTCCGATATCGTGGTGAGGTGTGAGCTCTCTTGTTGGTATTCACCGAGTATCTCACTGGGAAATATTTGAGTGAAGGAAAACGAAAAGACATACTTCGCTGCTTATATCCCAGCGCAAAACAAAATCAGTGTGAGCAAGGAATACTCAGGTACTCAAGTAGTACTCTGAGTAGTGTGAGTAGAGTAGTACTTAAATTTCGGTTGAGTAGAGTAGAGTAGTTACTTATGACTACTCAAGTAGTACTCTAAGTAGTATACTATAAATAGAAATAAATAACTAAAGTACAAAGTAGTTATCCTTAAAGTCTATATCTTCATCCTTCTCCTCTTTCTTCTTTCTTTATTCTTCAGTCTCTTCTTCTAGATAAAGGCCCTAGCTTTTCAGACTAATTATAGCCTTATTAGTAGGTAAATTAGTATTTAGAAGTGTTATTTTTAAGCTAGATAAATATTAGTATATATATATATATTATTAGATATTTAAGAAGGATTACTTACAACTTATATTCCTTCTCTAAATATCTCTTTATATCTATTATAAATTTAGAAGAAAGACCGATTCTAAGAAGACTCTCCTTTCTTACTCTAGGATCTAAGATTAAAGCTATATATAGAGCTCTATTCTTAGATTCTAGAACTCTGCTCTTAGGATAGTACTTTCTTAGCTTAGCTATACCTTTATTAAGAGCGTCTATAAAGATATTTTATCCCCTTTAAGAGTTAGTTATATATATATAAGTAAGAAGTAAGAAAGAGAGTAGAAAAGAGATCTCGCTTAAGCTCTTAACAGTCTAGTAAAACCCACTCCAACGCTACTCCGAGCCTCGGTCCGGCCTGGCCCGATACGGCCCGAATACTCAGAGTACTACTCTGAGTTACTCAGAGTACTATGAGTAGAGTAGAGTAGTACTTAAAATCGGTTGAGTAGAGTAGAGTAGCGGTCACTACTCTACTCTACTCTACTCATTTCTCACACTGAACAAAATTATCCAACTCAATCGACAACAAGGAAACAATCGACGAAACAAGAAAACTCGACAGCGAATTAAGCGGTACATGCAAGCGAGCTGAGGAATTAATGATTGTTTGTCACGAGGTATCCTTGATCGTCTTATCATTCTTTCAATCTTAACTTATCCTGCTCAAACGCGGAGGTCATGAGTGGATTGTAATGTAGATAGTCTCTTGCGTCATTCCTTTTCATTCCTCGTGAAGTCTTTTATACGTGCTAGCGATGGTGATGGTGCTTATGTTGTTTTGGAGATAATGATTCACTCACTCGAAGATTATTCTCCGACTAAGCGAGATGATAAGAATCTCGGTCGTCACTCTGGACACCTTCCTTGTACTCATTACCAGAGTCGGTCTCGAATAAGTCCTTATATTATTCGAGATTGTTTAGGAGAATCGGGGTTTATTCTAAACCCTTCGAAATAATAATTTCCATTACCCGAGAATAAATCAAAGTAGATGTACCCGAAGCAAAACCTCTCTCCCCTTTTGACTTGATTTTATCTATTCAAACGTTCCATATTATGACAGGAAAACTAATTTTTGTGTTCTCTGTACTACTCCTGAACCTCAACGGAATTTCACTTGGTGCACTTCGTGGTCATCCTGTTCATACCTAGCCAGATTCTCATACTTTCCAAGATTGTCTTCTGCGTACGACCCTTTAGGAGATATTGAAGTAAATACCCAAAGCAGGTGTCAAAATATGCAAGAAACTTATTCCATAAGTCAAGATCGTAATATATTTCTTCGCTAAGTCAAGTGGGTAACCAATCTCTATGTGAAGCGATGAATCGTCGGATTTCCAGTACACTGCACTACAGAAAAATCGCAAAAATCAACAGAAAATTGGAGGAGATCAATCAGTTGCTAATGGATTACTGTATCGAACCATCAAGATGTTTTGGTCTTGGCTTGTGATTTTATCGAAATTTTGCCGCATCTCATGTACAACTACACGTTAGAGTTAATTCAAGTCGCCCAACAACAAAAACATCAACGAAATCACGATGACAGAATGGTGGACGGTCTAGAGAGACGATCATTTTAACTTCTCTATGTAAAATATTACCAAGTTAATTCAGTGAGTAATCTAATTAATTATGCCAGTAAGCCAGTAGATACCAGTAAGCCAAAAAGTTGTGGGTAAGCCACGAGTAAGTTGGTGGATAAGCTGGCTTACTGGTGGCTTACACGGAAAGAAACCGTTAGAAAACAAGAGAGTGTGACTATCCACCTCTTATTCTTGACCAATCATTGACGCCTTTGGGTTTTGATTCCTCCCCGCGATGGACATAAAAGCGACAGTAAATACATCAAGTTCGCACCTGCCCTAGCTCTTGTTGTTCCAGCTTTTTAGAGTAATTCAAGGTAATTATTCTGAATACTTGGAACAATGTAAAATATTGCCCTTAGTGTTTTAAAACAAGCAACTCCAAGTGTCCTAAAGTATGTAGTAATTGAGTTTAGAACAATAAGTATTTACTGCCACTAATATCCACAGCGAGCTCCCTCACGATCCTCACACAATATTCTTCCGGAGTTTAGACTCTGGAAGGAGAGTCGAGCTTTCCCCTTCTGGCTCGATTTCTCGTCCGGCACGGGTCTAGATGTCGCGATGTCGAGGTAGGGAAGGAAGGACCTTGACCACAGCGAGTGGGGTCAGGCAAGGATGCACCTCAAGAGGGTTCAGACAGATCGTGCCTTCCCATTCCACCATTCCAACACGAATCCAGTTGGTTCCAGATTCCGCATATCTCAGGTTGCTTGTAGTCAATAGTTCGTGCCGTGCCTAGATTATGATGGGAGTTTTTCTCGAACTTTGAAAGTCGAAGACCCCTAACTACAACGAACCTCGTCTTAAGCACAAACAGAAGCCAAAAAACCCCATTTCCCAGTCATTTTACTCCCCCAACAGAATTTCTGGCTGGACACGAGAGTCCCAGAAGATCCCGTGGGGACTAATGATAATAGAAGATGAAAAATAAATTTATAAGTCGTCAAGGTTGGTGTACCTTTCTTTATAAAGTCCAGTCAGTATTGAATTTGACACAACAGAAACATCAACGCACTACGATAAGAGAGAAATAGAGAAATTCGAAAATCCACCCTAACAGCCACGCGAGACAGCGATCTCTTCTCAAATTATCACTAACTTTCTCCATATAGGCTCTGCTTTCTGAGCGATCGTACTTCATCTTCAGTCTTTAAGACCGAAGACAAAGACCCCGAAACATGATAGAATTCCTCAGTAGCATAAAGCAGAAAACTTCTTTACCTAAAAACAAGACATATTACACAACAACACTGTCAACACAAGCATGCCACAAAGTTACCTAAAGGACAAGCATTCTACATTGTCTACGAGTCTGCCCTATGAACTTAAATACTAACTCCGCCCATCCACCAACCATTCCCATTCCCATTCCGAAATCCAAGTCCAAGTCCAAGTCCGAACCTAATCCTCCCAAAAAAAACCAGAGAGTAAAAATATTTCCCCAATTCTACCCCGAGTCCCCATCCATCCTAACCCCCAACCCCTGTGAAATCCTTGAAATTTTTTTTTTGGAACCCCATAGACCCCTCAACACCAAGAATCATATAAATACATCCCATCCAGAGACCGAAGATAAAAAAAACAGAAAGGAAAACAAACTTTTCTCTGTCAAAGGCAAGAAAAATGAAAACCAAAAAAGCAAAGAAGTAAAAACCCAAGAATCGAAAGCGAAGAAGGGGACCAGCAAAATCCCATCAAACCCTTCTATCCCCCTCACTCTTCAACCGATACGTATCCGTCAACCCCGGAAACTCCTTCGCAAAAGCCGGTCCCAAACTCCAATTCTCAAGTCGTCTCAAATGCCTCTCAAAAACAGGATTAATCATAAGATCATCATTCTCCGGCGAACTCAACAGCGTATCCGTCGGTTCATACGGCCAATTAAGACTCAAAGTCGTCGTGAAAGGGATGAAGAAATTATCAAAGAGGTAATCGTGAGGGTTATAATCACGAACGAGACGATCGCGCATTTTGGGCCAGGGAAGATGGTCAATCCATGCGGGGTGGGGTGTGAATAATTGGGAGGCACGGGGAGCGACCCAGTCGGGCAGACGGTCGTAGTTCTCTTGGGTGGGGGAGATTTGCCAGCGCATTATTAGGAACATTATGTAGAGGACTGCTACTTTTTCTGGGAGAGTGGAGAGGTCGGGGAAGGTGGCTAGGATGTCGGTGAAGACTTTTGAGAGGGGGTGGGAATTTACTCCACGAGCTGGGTTGAGGAGCGAACTGACGCTGGGATAGGCTGGTCCTACGAGTTTTGGGGTTGAGACTCCTTCTGCTGCTTGTTTTTGCCTTTCCTGAAGGAAATCGAGAAGCAGACTGTCTAGTGGACATGTTGGCTGACTGTTGCGAATTGGCGCTGCATGTCCTAGTACCTCTGAACCCGGACCAGGAGTGCCAGCGGCACTTCCAAAATTGGCGTGACTTCCAATTGAATTACTTCTGTGGTGTATTGGACTTCTTCCGGCATCTATGCTTCCTGGCCTTGGCTGGAAACTAGAAGGTTCTTGTGTCCCATTCAACCCATTGGGAATCTTGTTTATACGTTGACTTGCGTCAAGTAAGAATTCAAGGCCTAGTCTCTCTGGGCCCATATCTAAATTATGGGCCAGATCGTGCTTCTGCTGCATTAATTGGTGTGTTTGTGCCGACTGAATACTGGCATTATAAGCCCTTTGGTCATGTCCCATAGGGGCATTCGGTGCTTGCCATGGGGGCGGTGGTCCTCCCGGGGAGTGAGCATTTGTGGGAGTGGATACGTTCAAATTGGAAGAGCCAGGTCGATTAGGAATATAAGGCGGTTGAGGAGGAATTGCAGGTGGGGCATAAGCGTGGTTTTCGAGGCCTATAAATATAGTTGTTAGTTATGTGCGTACCCACGAGACATTGCCAACTTAGGAAAAGCAGAGAGCTACTAACCATGCGGTCCCCCTAGAACTGGTTGTATCAATGACATAACTGAAGCCAACCGTTTCTTGATATCCGCATTCTCCGCCTCAACGATGTCCTTCTGCCTCAAGACATGTTGTAACTCCTGATACGGCTGCTGGGACGTCAATTCCCGAATTTTCCTCTCCAAACTCTCAATCTGGTTCTTCGTCCTCTCCCGAATCGCACGCTGAGCCTCGCGATCATTCGCCCTCTTCTTCGCCAGTTGGTCGGGCGTCAAATTAGCCACCCCTCTCGAGCTGGAACTCGCACCGGCCGTCTTCCTTTTCTTATTGCTGCCATCCGCAGAAGCGCCCTGATCGGTGGGCGAGTTCGAGGCACCAGCTTCTTCGGAGAAGTCGCGTTTCTGCTGTTGTAGCTCGTGTGTTCCCATGTCTGCTGCGCTCACCCGTCTCGACCGGCCCTACTTTTCTTTCCACAACAGTTTTGCATGAGGTTATCGGAGCATGGGAGAGCCTATGGAAAGATGGGGCATACGCGGAGCGATTGAAGGATGGTGATATGGTGATACTACTCGAGTATATGATCGCGTTCTTGTGGGCGCAGGGTCTTCCAGTCATGTATACTTTGAATCATGGATGTGAACGAGTCAGAACTGACCCTCGACTAATTTTAGCTTCCCCCCATTTTACCCCAGCATTTCAGCCACCCATGCATGTATCAACGACGGAACTGTAAAAGAAATAAACTCCAAACGACAAAGGCATACATAGATATATATAGAGTAAATAAAAGGAAGACGATGAAGCTCGTTTGGGGGCAGTTTTGATTTCCTGACCCATCCAGACTCAGTCTCTCAGCGAGTCAACCACCTTGTATAACGTAACCATGTTGCTCATCATTCCATTCTACTATTCAACACCACTCGAGTCTAGCGGGAAGTAATCTACCCCAAAATAACACTCCACCACCCTTTTGAATTTGGTATTCTTCCCCTGTTTTTGTTTCCCTTCCCTCACACACCTATAATACAAGAATCTTATCATTTTCTTCCCCTCCCTTCTGTCACCCCACTTCTCATCCCCAGAAAATTACCCCTCCTTCACATCGACGACTGTGCCTCCGCCAAGATATTATGAACTTCCTCCGGCATCCTATACCGCAATTGGCTCACAAATTTGACCATATCCAGCTGCATGTTCTTCACCTCATCAATCATTGCTTTCCTCGACCCAATATTCGCACTGAATTCACTGTTCATGAAATTTGCACGCATCCCATTTCCGCATTGCACCGACCAAGCAATGAGTTTAGGAGTAATGGATTGGAGAGTTGGGTCCACGTTGGGGAATTTGAGTGCGAGATTTCGAACAACACCCGCATCTCCGTTGGCTGTGATTGGGACGATATCATATCCTGAGATCTCCTATCGGGACTTTGTCAGTGTAGTGTGGTAGAAATTTGAATGGGAAAACTTACATCTAATGACTGGGCCCATTGCCCACTCTCTACCATTAATTTCAATCTGGCAACGCCCGATAAAACCGTGTTGATGTTGCGCAGCTCAGACTTGATTGGGAATTGTGATGCGTGCGCCATGTAAAGACCCATAACGGCCGCTGAAAGTTCAAGGGGGTCGTCAATCGAAGTCAAGCTCAAGCTGCCCAGCTGCATCTGTTGATTGCTTGGATTTGCGTGGATTTTGATTGGTGTAAGTCGGGGTCTATTTTGACCAACTGGTATGGCGAGAAATTCGCTGAGAGCGCGATTGAGGATAACCACGACGTTGTCATGTTCACCTGCTAGGTGGTATAGCAACACGGCATCAGTAATTCGACCATTATCATCTGCAATACTAGCAGCTTGAATCGTGATCATTCTCATGAACTCGTCGGTTTTACCTAACGAAATGAGACTCATCCTCTGTTCAATCACACCCGTGGCACGTTGCCCGTTACTCATAAGGTCGCCCAAGAGCAAGGCAAACTCTCTGCTTTCCAAGACAAGTTCTCGCAGCGCTTCATGGCACAAGTTGACTTGGCTTGCGCCACTCTGGCCAGGAACATCTTTATTGAGGCAAATAAGGACGAGGTAGTCGACAGCGGCCGTAACATTTGCAGCTCTGAAATCCCGTGTGTAGTAGCCAAGCATACGGCCAAAATTGATTTGAGGATTTTCTCTGGTTGTGTAGCTTAAAAGGTCGTCACCAGCGGTGTTTGGATCCGAAATTCTCAGTAAGCCGTAAAAGTCCAAGGCAATAGCTAAATGGACAGCGTCGGTGTATGAAAATGGGTAGAGATATGACACAGCCTGTTCAAACATGCCACACGCAACCTGAAAGAAAACGAAGGATCCAAATGAGCACCCAACTTCAGCCCCGCCCTTTTCGAAAAATCGGTTACCAATTTCTTTCATGGTTTTCTGCAAGTCCGCCAGTCCATATGCTTCACTGGCAGACTCTTCAGACTTTTTGCCTTCCCGTGCGAGAACAAGTTGAAGCCACACGAAATCCTCGACTGTATGGCTAATTCCTTCGAGATTTCGAGATTTCAGATCGCATCTGCCGATGATTTTGTAGCAGGCCATTCTGTATGGATCAATAGAGTTTTCTGGGGCAATTCGAAGTCTCTGGCTGTACTCATTATTGATACGAGCTTGAAATTCCTGAGAAAGTTTTCTATCCGGACTACTGCAGTAGCTTGTGATATATGAAGCAAAGTTGCGATCAATTGCTCTAAATGCTGTTGCGTTGGCGGCCACATAATCGACCATCTCTTGGATATGACCGGTCCTTAAAAGATAGTAAACAAGAGCCCAGACATAATCATCTCCGAGCATTTGGAGGTCAATGTTGTCGCCGGAAAGACTCTTTTTCGAAGCTAAAAGTCGGACATATGCTTTCATCTTGCTGATGACATTTGGAACTCCGCCTAAATTGGCTTCTCGGGGGTTTTTGCTAATGAATGATTCCACCTCTTCGAAAGCCAAGTTCTCGAGGCACCTAGCACCACCACGCAAAATCCTCTTTCTGAGCCCAGGGCCATCTTCCGAGTTTGGATTTTCATCGAGATAGGTTTTCGCAAATTTTCGTTCCGCCACCGCAAGAGGATCTGCTAAAATCTCCACATCGGGGTGTTCGGAAACGATCTCAGCCAATGCTCTGTATGCCTTAACAAGATCAGGGCCATGCTGTTCACCAGCTTCGGTGACGACAGCGCCAAGATTGGTAGCTAGAGGATAAAATCGTTTCTCAATTCGTGCCACATTAAGATTTTGGATCTTCTCCGCGTACTTGCTTTGCTTTTCCCGTTGGAACCTATCGCCCGGCGTAGATGTCACCCCATTCTTCTCAATTTGCTTTTCCACGTCAGCAAATGCTTGCTGTGTTGACTTCCCGACCGAGCTTGGGGCTCCAATGGCTGATTTCTGCATGCTCGATCGTCCGAATGTGCTGATACTTGCAGGTCCAAGCCCTCTCGAGCTAGCATGTGCCGCTGCCTTGCTCTTCCTCGATCGCCCAAACCCCCCCGTAGCTTCTGGAGCAGTGGCTTGGAAACTTGATCTCGCTGTAGCCGCCATATCTTCTCTGGGCTTAATGCCGAAATGTTGATATATCTTCTTCCGCTGTGCCTCCCATTCCATCGTTACGTTATCCTCCAAGAACGAATCGAAATCGCGCACCGAACGTGCCAACCCATCGGATATCATGCTCAGTGTAGTTTGTGTCTGTAAATTCGCGAGGTATCCTTCGACGTCTGTATTGGTTTGTTGTTGTTGCTGCGGTAATCTATCCACCCTGCCTGATGTCGCATTAAAGGTATTCAGGTCTCTGACCGCTGTTCCTGGGTCTACACCAGAACCTGCGAGGAGATAATGTGCCTTCCCATCCACGCTGCGATCTGGGGCGCCTGAACCCAAACGTTTTATCCGCTGTCGAAGATCTCCTAAACCAAGCTGGAGTTGTGGAAGCTCTGCTCCAGCAGATTCGCCATATGCTCTCTTCCTACTCTTCTCCAGTATCGAATCGAAATATGCGTGATTCTGACCATTTTGAGTTGATTGTTGAAGGGGGCCTTGAGATGCCGCAGGACCTCCTTGTGGCTGAGGTTGGGTAGATTGACCTAGTCCTCCAGTATTTCCAGCAGCATTTGGTTGTGTGTTTCCCCCAGTCGCGCCGAATAGACCAGGACCATTATTTTGTTGCGGTTGTCCAAAAAGCCCACCCGATGGCACTGAAGAACCTCCTACCAATGTGCTTCCAAATAGCCCACCAGATGTACTTGCTCCCGCCGTATTTGTCCCTAGTCCAAGTCCACCAAAAGCACTCGTAGTATTCTGCTGCGGCGCACTCGGCATCGAAGTCGAACCAAGTCCACCAAATAATCCACCACTTTGCGCAGGTTTCGAGGTCGAAGTATTGAGGCTTCCAAACAAGCCTCCGCCGCCAGAGCTTGTCGTTGAAGCGCCTAGGCCACCGAACAGTCCACCGCCAGTCGCCATGATGAGTTTATGGATCGAGAATTGAGATGGCGCAGCGAATATGGATTATGCTGCGTTTAGAAAGCTCCGGAAGCTTGGGGAGTGGTTGGGTGGTGGATGCAAAACGCGAGCTTCAACAAGTTTATTATTTTGAAGACGCGCATTCGGCCTGACGCGTAAGGCTGAAACTTAAAATCGCTACCAAAGCTCCAGCCAATTAAAGGGGTGTTTACTCTTAAAGGGAAGAAAATAATTTGTTAAAAATCTGAAGTGAATTTTAATTCTTTAGGGTAGAGATTTAGGGTTGCATTCACCAGAGACGAGACCAAAAGATGAAGGAATATTGAAATCGTTTTCCAGTACCCAAGAGTTTTGGTATGCTAAGTGATTTGAACGATTCTTTGACAATTTTACCTAGGGACGAAACGTTCAGATAACTCGACTGCGAAACAACCTTTCAGAAGTTCACTCGAGCCTCTTCAATAAATATTCATTAAAACTCATTATATTCATATATACCTATTCCAGAACACACAATCGCTCAAAAGAATGACTTGAAACCTTTTCAAAGTATATACTCTTCAATACCTTGACCTTCATATAAACACCAATCCCCAAAAACTCCATTCCCCAGCTCACATAAATCCACAAATTCCTACAAGAACCACCTAAACTCCTTGACCTTCGGCCCATCCCTCAAAAGCTCAGTAGGTACATCTCTAATATCCAATTTACGTCCCAACTTCCTATCCCTCTTCTTATTATCAAACATCATATAAGCACTCAACAATCCAGCCACCAGAGCACCTGTCGCTCCAAAAGCAGCCGTAGTAGCAAGTGCCGGGATATATTTCGGTGCACTCTGTGGCGTGAAGATATTACTAGAGACCAAACCCATGACATTGGCAAGCGGTACTCCCACAGAAGTAAGTACAATACGTCTTCCCTCATGAGGTGTATTGTTATTATACCAGGTCGAGAGTAGAACGGAAGGCGCAGAAGTTCCCCAACACATCATGAAGGTCGCGAAGTAAGCGACGTGTTTTTGATGTAGGACATCGATGGTGGCATAGATGAGCATACCAACGAATGTGAAGATAAACCCGAGAACAATGAAGGGGCCTCTTCGACGACTGTAATCCGAGGAAAAGGCGAGGATAAGAAGCATGACTGCCCCCGTGATGTTGGGTGCTACGGTGTACAAGTTGGTTTTGACGGGTGAGTAACCGAGACGAGCCACGATTTGTGGAAGGAACAAGGAGACGGACTGAAGTGGGACACCGAGGCAGATTTCTATCAGTAGAAAGGCGTAGGTTACTGGTTGCGCGAATACTTTGAGTGAGTCTTTGATACTGAACTCTTCGTTCACTGTGGACGAGGAATCGGTTTGGATTCGGTGGTAGGCGAGCTTTTTCTCCTCTTCGTTGAGGAACTTTGCTTCTGTGGCGTTCTTTGGCAGGTAAAAGTATACAAATACGGCAAAGAGTACTGTGAGTGACCCTTCAATCAGGAAGAGGTATCGCCATGGTTTGAGATGTGTGTTGGTGATTTGGAAGACACCGTAGGCGAGAAGTCCAGAGAAGGCGTTTGCAATATTGCTTGCTGCGTAAAAGATGGCGAGACGACGGGCAAGTTCTCCTCTTCGATAGAAGGTTGTCAAGTAATAGATGACAAGTGGGAAGAAGGCAGATTCGGCCATACCCAGAAACCATCTTAATGCCATCATGCCGCCAAAGTTGGTTGCAGCAACTATTGTCTATCAGTATCAATTCTGATCTGCATAGAGTCAAAGCGCAACTCACCAGTTAGAATAGTCATAGATCCAAAACTAAACACTATTAAGCGTCAGTCTCCATTTTTCTTCCGTTTTCTTTTCTATGTCCGGTATCACTCACTCATAAGGGGTAAAACTCTCGCTGGACCATATTTCTTCCCAATCATACCCTATAATCGTGTGAGCTTTATTTTCGTCCAAGAGAATGATATATACTTACAAGAATCGGCGCAAACAACACGTAAGGCACATAAAAGACACTCAAAATGAGGTTGTACTGATTACCCTTGAACCCCAAATCTACATCAAACTTTGCCGTCTTCGCGTTTCCAAGATTTCCTTTATCCAAGGCATTGAAAAGATACATAAGTGCCAACACTGGCATCAATCGATAATCGAATTTTCGACAGAGTGCCCGTTCAGCATGGTGATCGATAACCATTGCGGTCCCGACATAGCCCGTCCCCTCTTCTGACCCCGTTCCAAGTTCTGCTGTGTGGGGAAATGTCTTGTCATCTCTAGGAGTAGAATCGGACTCTGAGGTTTCTACTCGTTTGGCGTCCATCTTTGAGCCTTGTGTCGCGCCTGGTTCTCGGAAACAAAGTGTTGTAAGACTGTTATTGCTGGTTAATCATCCCCATGTATAAATTGGTGTGGGAGTATGCTGTACTCGGGTATGGATGTGGTGTAAGGCTAACCTTATAGTGGTATGCAAGTAGCTACCACACCTATGTGACGATCCCACCTAGGGTAGTATTGGGAGTTTGGAACACGAGGGGATGATGATGATAGGGATGTAAGTTCTGGGAAAGCACTTCTTTTTAAAAGAAATCAAAACAGAATACTCTCCAATTCAAATTTCTTCCTTGTCAACATCTTATCGCGATGATCACCCCCTTGGCAGCCTCTCATTATCATTGGGAATTCCATTTGGATCAACGAACACACTCGTTGATGGATAGGATGAACCGCGGCAACACTGGAAGAGAACTGTAGGTCTCCCGCTAGCTTATCTTGCCCCTCACTCGTAGGGTTGGACCAATGGAGGGCCCTGTACCCCGGATAAGGGTGTGGGAAGTGCATAATTGTATGACTGAGAAGGTATAGAGCCACCGGGGATTTGTTGTATCGTAAAAAAAACAAAAACTACGGGGGCACCGACTTTGCCAGCAGATAAGACTTGCCGACAGTAGCTCCGAGGAACGTACGTTAACCCCAGGGTGCCATGATATACGGCCACGGGTTATATCCATGTCGAAGCTCGCCGTGGGAACCGGACGGCAAGGCGAAAAACCATTCGAGAGGGTGGCCGCCGCAGTGACAGAGATGGAGCACCACAAAGCATTTGAGGGGTATTGGAGAATGGTTCTGTCTAACTTGTTGATGACTCAACGTTATTTAAGAAGCAACGTTGATCACGCTTACATTTCTTTCCCTTCTCGACTTCTCGACCCCGTTGGTGTTTTCCCGGCCCAACTAGGAAGGAGCTTGTACTTCTGTGGATGAGAACAACCACATTGAATAACAAAATTGACTGTAAGAGAACACTACCCACTTGGTGTTGATAAAGGTTGTTGTTGTTTCTGAAGCCTTGAACAATTCAAATGATTGCATTAAACCCTCTCTACAATCTTATCCAGAGAGTACCTGGTGGGAGTGCTGCTTTTATTCCCTTGTGGAGAAATTGCTACCCCATAGTCAGGTGATTTTGAGAAAATAAGTGGAAAGTTCTTATAGAAATAGCTTTTTTGTAGGATATCAGGAGAAGAGAAGAACATATAATGTAATGTATTATTTATAACTGTTTCCATAGGAATTTCAAAAACAAGAGACAATCACATGACGCATGCCCAACCTCGCGTTTTCAGAAAGTAAATCTCCTTTTTGGTAAGCTAAACAAATATTAGAAGCTAAAAAGTAAGTTCGGGGTAATCTACCAATCCTCAAGAAGGCTATTTTCGTGTAACCTAGTAAGCTACCACCAGATTTGGGGGCCAAAAAGCAAAGTTGCGAGTAAGCTATCAATTATTGAATAAGCTACCAAGCATCGAATTTGGCACTAGGCCGAGGTATTGCAAACCATCCACATACTGCAAGACGATAGATCACTTAGAAGGAAAGGGAGACATGAAACAAAACATCACCTTGGTTCATGAAGCACTCAAGAAGCTCAATCTTTGCAAAATGCGAGCTGAGCTCGCTAGGTTGAAGTATTTTCTCGTATTGAGATCAAGGAAAAACCACCGTTGGTGATGTGTTAAATTACAATGGCTGTACAAATCCATATCTCAACGCCATTACCAAATGACCCCTGTCACGAAAGTGGCAAATCATTATATACCGACAGTTCAACGTCCGTCAGTCGACAACCCATACTGTAATTCTGATAGCCCAACATCAAATAAACCCACCACCGACCCATACTCATTCCCATCTATCGGTACATTTCTCTCCTAACATCATCCGCGTATACAACTACAGACGACTCCCTCGCACGAGGCCGCTCAACAAATGCAATTTCCGCGGGCCGACCTCGAGGTGCTTCCTCATAATATCGGTCTCCTTTTGGTGGAGCCATTACTTCTCGACGAATGGAACCTTCAACCTGCGCTTCAGGCCGAACACTGCTAGCATATTCTCTTGGAGGTCCATCTGGCCGTACACTGAGGCGACTAACGTAAGACTCCCGCGCAGGTTCATATCTGATTTCAGGCCGAACACTCATGGCTCTTGAACCATACGCTTCTTCACGAGTTTCATATCTTACAGGCTCTGGTCGTACACTGGGAGCTCTTCCGTATTCACGAACAGGCTCTCCCCGTACCTCATAGCGAACTGGCTCTGGCCGAACGCTTGGAGCTCTAGCATATTCACGTGGTACCTCTCCGCGAACCTCGTACCTAATGGCTTCTGGCCGAACACTCATCGCACGTGGCGCGTACTCTGGCTGGGCTCCTTCAACGGGGGCGCGAGACATGTACTCTCGCGGGGCTTCGTCGTATTGGCTGACTTGTCGAAGCTCTGGTGCCCGAACTGGGATGTATTCGTCTCCCGGTGGTGCCATTGAGGGTGCCATTGCCGTAGGACGAACAGAATATTCTCCTTCGCGGTAGGATCGATATTCGGCTGGCGGAGCCATTGCATATTCCGGTTGAGTTACAACACGCCGAGGAACTGCAGACAATGGAGATCCTCTACGATAGATGACACCATCCTCTTCATATTCCATGGCTGCACGACTTGAAACTGTTCTGACAGGAGCCCGTTCGTACACAATATCGCCCTCGCGATATCTGGATGGAGGGGCCACTGATTGTCTAAGACTCGAGGAGGGCGCGGGGGCGTAAGCCGGCGTTGGATCGTAGTACTCACGGCCATGCTCATCCAGCACAATACGGACAGGCTGCCGAGGTGGGCCCATTGTTGTTGGTCTACCATCACGCATGATGGGAGATCTGGATCTCTCGCGGTCTGCATCTGGTCTCACAATGGTCCGTGGACCAGGGTCTTTGTAATACCTAGGCTCCTCGAATCTTCGCTCAACCAGTGCATGCGACGCTGCTCTGATAGGGCGAGCCTCACTAGCATATGGTGCAGCATACATTTCTGGCGACCGTGGCCTGGGTACAAAAGCATCGGTTGTTACTCGTCTATAACCTTCGCTTTCTCTCTCTATCGGGCGGTAGGCATTTTCTGACCGGCGAAATTCTGGCTCGTAACGATCTTCCCCCATCTCGAATAATCGAGATTCTCGTGCCTCTCCGACTCTTCCCTCAGCCCGACTTTGGGTGTTATTTGGTGCTTCGTATCTGGGTTGGTCGTCGTAGTTAAGCTCGGCAGCATACTGGCCTTGTTGTCGTTGTCTCTTTGGTGGTCGGGGAAGAGGTGCTACAGCATATGGTGAGGGTGATTTAGGTTCCGGTTTGATGTATGGGGAGTTTGGGGTGTCACCGCTGTCCTTGGCCTTGCGCTTGCGGTCTCTCTTCGACCGATTTTTCTTCTTTTCGGGATTCTTTGGAGCCCTTGGAGAGCTGTCTGCGCTTGAGATTCCCGCAAGTTCCTCGGTGCGCAGTGCAGCTACCTGGGCAGGTGGCGCCTCGTCAGCAAGCAAATTTTCTCTAGGTATAGGAGGTTCTCTTGCAGTAGCCAGTGGAGAAACTCGAGCGGGTTGGGGGGCCAATGGAGAAAGGTTATGAGCACGAATTAGAGGCGACGGGCGATCATGATCGAATGCTTGACGAAGGAGCTGATCAGTTGTATTTTGCACTGCGGCATAAGCTGATCTGCTTGGTGAAATGTCAAAAACTCGTTCGTTTTCAATCCCTGATTGTTGCTGGTTCGACTTTGTTTGCGTGGTGCCCATACTTGCTCCACCCGAGGCAGTATTTTCTGGATATCGCAGTCCAGGAAATTGAGGGCGGCTTTCCGATGGTAGAGCTGGAGGGTGTTGAATACGGGCTTCTGCTTGATTATTTGTGGGTAGTGAAGACTTGACCTGCTCTGCATCTCGAACACCGTGATTTGGAGGAGACACCTCACCAGGACGCTTGTCAACAGACACGTTATCGTGCGACTGTTTATCAACTGGCTCTTTCTGCCTGTGTGGGGAGTTTGACCACTCTGAGCTGTCATGCTGACTGGAATAGAAAGTATTCTCGTCAAAGGAATCATCGGCAGGAGTATCGGCCGCCACTACTGGCTCAGCCTGTGCAGAAGTAGAAGGATTGACAAGAGCTTGAGCTTGCAGCAAGACATCAGAAATATCAAAATTGGGAAGGGATTCGGACGTCTGGATCAGAGCTTTATTCTTAATCCGCTGGTCTTCAATCTGGTCCCGCAATGCCCTCTCGAGCCGTACCCGTTGTAGGTTCATTTCAGCTTTAATAAGATCATCAGACTTTTCAAGAAAGATTGGGTCGATCTGATTGCTGGTAGCTGATCGTTGGTTATTAGACGAGATGCCGAAGGACGAGTCTCCATTCTGCGTCGTCGTCTGTGTCTGCGGTGTCGCGTGTGTGGGAGGAGGATGGGGACTGCTGTTCGGATGGGAAATGGTGGTCGTGGGAGACGACAAATTTCGAGTGGCTTTCGGTGTAAGGTGTGGAGGGATTTTTACACGCGGATGTGTGCCCGCCAGAACCGCATCGCGAAATTGCAAAATCTTTTCGTACTCCAACATTTCACGCAGCTCCTCCGCAGACATACCGGCGAGAGCGTCCCCGGTCGGCGCCATTGCTGCGACGGCCCCTTGGGCCATTGTCCGACACTCGAGCTGCCAATTAGTTAAAAGATATAAAGCAATAAGATAAGCGCACGCGAAGGGCCAAGAAAGAAAAGCAAATGTCTACAATCGACGCTGCAGTGGCAATGTCGTGTAGTTGTTGGTGTCGTTGGGACTGGACTGGAGAGAGAGTGTGAAAAAGGTCGAAGCTGCAGGAGCCGGCGATCGTGTTGTTATTTTACTAGACTCGGTTATTCACCGGTTATTGTAGGGTTTATCAAATAAAGTGGGTCGGCTGATAGAGCAGGCCTTGCTAAAAGTTGACAACAACCAAGTGAACTACGAAACCTGCGTCATAATCATACTTCACTTGCATGGGGCATTTTTATAAGTTGGATGAATGCTTCATTCATTCACAATCGGCTATCTTCTCCTTCATTCTTTCACACATCATTTAGCAACAACAAAAGAAACATTATGTTTCTTCAAGATATCACAGATTATTATATCCCTCATGGTAGACAAAAAAAGCGGCAGTGTTCGTACCTACCTACCTAGATCGTTATTCTAAACATCTAGGGTAATTAAAAGTAGATTCCTCGAACAATTTAGAATATTAACCCAGAAGTTTTAGGACAAATAAGCTAAATTGTTCTAGAAAGTTGGAACAACAAGAAAGATAGGCAGGTACGAACCTGATATTTACTAATGCTTTTTCTGTTCACCAGGAGTATACCTAAATGGGTTGGTTCTTCACAGGGTTGAACATTCAGTTATGGTTACTTTCTATATTCAAGTTTGAATTCTTTTCCCATCTCGTAGGGATGCACAGAGAAGAAAATTGGATATGATGAATATGTTCTTTTGATTCAAGCTTATAAGTTATAGCTAGAGGTAAAATTTTATATACAAGAAATTTGGGGTTCGCTGAACCACCTAAATATATTCATGAAGGATCTCTAATTTTGGGGTTCGAGAATTTAGCACTCGTCATCATCATCATCGTCGCCGCCCTCGTCGATTGGGAATGAAGTTGGGTTCGAGATAGCTGCACTGGAGGTAACGCTAACTTGAGCAGAGCTGGTCGATCGTACCAAGGTGGCCATGGTTGTGCTCGATCCGATATCGATTGCGCTTGAGGTAGCTATTGGAGCAACAGCCGAAGTTGCAATAATGGATGAAGCAGCGGTAGATGAGACGCTTAGAACTGGAGTTGAAGCGACGCTTATCGCAGATGTAGCAGAGCCAGAAGCAGAGGCGACAGGAGCTGCAGAATTTCCAGGTCCAGCAATACTGGTCGTCAAATCTCCACTCTCGACGTAGACACCACTGAAATACATATCTTCAGTGCTATCGGCATATCCGTCTCTTGGTAGCTCCAGGACACCCAGGTGCCAGTCTTTGCCATCAGAACTGGCACTCACTATTACGGCTGGCACAGTAAGAACTAAATCCTCGGCTCCAGTAGAATGCCAGAATGCCACAGACCCAGCGTCGAAGTCAATCTCGTAGGCCACGTTATGCCAGACACCTGCCTCCCAGGTAGTGTTCCATTGTGTAGCTGAGGCTGCATTCCATCTCAACAGAGGATCAGTTGTACCGGTTGCCCCGCTCTGCCATCCTGACTTCATTTCTGTAAACTAAAAAAAGTCAGTATTTCCTATCAAAAGATGTCTCGTGATACGCCACAGGATGAATTCTGGGGTTCAGGAATGATTCAGGACTGATCCAAGAGAAAAAAAGTGGGAGAATGGTATCCCAGTTACCTACGTGACTCTCGAAGAAGGCGATTTGATGCTCCTTAGCTATGTCTGGCGCGTTAACATCTGTTCTTTGCATGCTAAAATGGTAGTACCTAGAAGATGAGGGAGTTAGTATTGCGTATCAAAAATTGTATAAATGCTGGGGTTCAGGAATGATTCAAGAGAAATGAAGTGGGAGAGCGGTGTCCTCATTACTTACACCTTGCCGGCATTGATTGCGGCCGTAGTCTGAGGAATGAGTTCAGTTCTTCTCATGGTTTGGCCATTCCAGAACGCAGTATCATCTAGGGTGATTTTCACACCTTGGGTGCTACCAGTATCTGCTGGGTTCTTGAAGGTCGAATCGAGATTTACGTATGAGGAGATAGCCGAAGAACCGTGCTAAATAATTAGTTTGCTATCGAGAAATGAAATGGCGGATAACTCACGATGTAGTATTGATAAGGGCCAACTTGGTTACTCCAAGACCACGCCTCGATATCAGCATTAGACGTAACATCGTTAAATCGTCCGTCCCATAAAATTGCTCCACCGACAGCTAGCTTTGCAAGACCCGCAAGAAGTAAAGTTGATTTGTACATGTTGGGCAAGGAAGATTCTCAAAATTGAATTGATTGGTATTGGTGATAGAAACTTCTGAATGAATGGAAAAAGCGCTTGGGCTTGGGAATTGGAAATGAAGGGGTAGAAAAAAAGAATGACTTTAACGATAGTGAGCGACAAAATGCAGTCAAACAGAAAAGCAGAAAGAAACAGCAGAAAAGGCGGATGGTATAACTTTATACTCCGCGGCCCATTGAAGAGGGGAAATTTCTCCGTCCTCAAATCCAAAAGAGAAAGTGACCCTCGCACGAACCACGGAACGCCTCGTTCCTCTCCTGTTGTGGACATTTTGTTTGGTACATCGCATGTTCAGTGGGGCAAAATCGTGCAATTCATGGAAAACTTTGTTTGTTGCATGGTGTTCTCATGTAGATTGCGAGGTGAAATGAAGTTGTTTCGAAACGTCCCTGCCACGTGCTTGCCAAGCCTTTAGGCCAGAACAGTACAGCGCTTCGGGCAACGTACTCGGAATTTGTCTTCAATCTTCTTCAAACAAGGAGCAAAGTCTAATAATCTGAACTCGGAGTTTTCGGGTGTTCATAAAGGGGTTCACAAAGTTAAGGAATTCATGGGATTATGATATTACGAGGTCTCTTTACGCGTCCCCAATTCTCTCGCGCCATGAGTTCCAAGAAAGCTGTCCATTTTGGGGCATTCGAAGTCACGGATCAGGTAACTCAATGTTCGATATATAAGTTGTACTTGGCAGTTTATTTACTTACCCCCTTTTTCAGATCTTTTACAACACGCCGCTGTGCTTCGCTCTTGTCAATATCAAACCAATTCTACCAGGTCACGTTTTAGTCATTCCATATCGACAAGTCAAGCGCTTGACGGATCTGACGCAAGATGAAGTCACAGACCTCTTCTCGACGGTTCAAAAAGTACAAAAGATGCTAGCAAGAAAACATTTCGGCACTGGATCGGAAATCGGAAAGCCCGAGGACGGAAGTTTTAACATCACGATCCAAGATGGCCCATGGGCAGGTCAAACTGTTGCTCATCTCCATTGCCATGTCATCCCCAGGACGAAAGATTCAACAGAAGGCGATGGCATTTATGACCGACTTCAGACTGAGGAAGGAAACGTTGGAGGTGGACTTTGGGATCAGAATCGCCCAATCCCTGAGGGGAAGTTCCCCAAGATTGAGGATGCCCTTCGGAAGCCAAGGTCAGCGGAAGTCATGAATGAGGAAGCTGCTATTTATAGAGAGCAAATGGAACTTCTTGATGGAGAGTCATGATACTTAGGTGATAACAACAAGGGAAACAGAACATAAATTTTGGGGTTCTTCCCCATGTACGATCACGGCGTAGTAAGAGGAAAAGACTTTCGTCATTGCTTTATGTACATACAATTTCTACATGGACTGTGGGGAATGGTTTAATCCAATTGAAAGTGTTGTCCTAACAGGTTTAGAATCAGAAACTCTCTTTCTTATCGTCTCAAACCTTCTCCGATCATTCTGCTACTATGACTGGGGCAATAAGAAAAGCAGGCGTACCTACAGCTACAACACAAAATAATGATCGAGATTTCTACTTTGAGCTATCTTTGTAACCACGCGTTTCAGTGACTCCAGCCCACTAGCGCGTGTAGCCATTCATAGCAATCCATAGAAACATTGTTCTAGATTATCTCCTCCCATTTCGCACAATATCATTGTGCGAGTTAGTCTCGATCAATCGGCATTTAAACTTTATCATTCTTCCAGATCGTTCGTATAATAGGAACTTAGATACTGAACACCGCCACGAATACCTACACCCTCTGGTGAGCCGATAACTTTGAAGAAAGTTCTGAGGTCAAATTTTCACCCAGATTTCTCTCCCCCTACTGAGTAACTTCCACTACTTATGTTTCAGTTCAGGTGAAACATGGAAAGGGACAGTTTCTTTCCACTGGCAACATCCATTTCCCACATGTTTCTTGATTCTCCTAGAATAGCCGAGTGACCAAAGAGAAGTCCGGTCTGAAACATGAGATTGTTCTTATTGTTCCTATTATTTCTCCAACACACCCTTCTTTACTTTAAAAAGTAATTATTTCCCTTTCAGCCTTTGTCAAATCTAGTTCTTACAATTTCAACAAGCACACGAATTTCCCAGCCGCAGAATATTCCTCCACAAGATGAGCCCAAGTAACCAAACAAACGACAATTTTGTCCAGCTCTTCTTCGGAATGGCTAACTTGTTAGGTTACACCATAACGCTAGCTCTAGGACTCCTCCTAATCATATGTTGTGCCTCACTTTCCCAAAAACAACATTCTTCCCCCAACCGGAACACAATTTCCAACCAGCAAATCGCCACAAACATCGAAATCCAGATACAAACATCCAAAAAGGTCTTGCATCCAATATCTCATATCGAGCTCCCACAGCCAGCCAAGAAGACTGTGGGGGCTACTACGCCACTTTTCGAAATCCGTGAAATGTCCCCAGTTCCAGGAACAAGGAAGGTTCCATCAAAGTCAAAAACCACGAACCCACCTGAAATCGAGAAATCTGAACCACTCAATTCTGAGACCATCTCTGATCAAGTACCCTCTAGTGAACACTATAATGTCGAAACTTGCACCTCCACTCCCCTTCCCCTAGAAGAAACAAGCGAAAATCTAAACGCAAGTCCAACGGACAGTTTTGTAAAGGACTGGGTTCTCAAGCATATCAAATCGGACCCGGCAGGATTCCCATCAGTACAGGATTGGGCAAGATACTTCAAAGAGTACGGCAATATCTTACCATTGGATACCCTCTACAATATTGAGGAGTCACTTAAAACCAGGGGATACGGACGGGAGTTTGTCCGTGGTTATATGAATGAAGTTTTGGCGGCTTATATAGATTCTTCAAGAAGAAGGATAATGCGCTGAGGATATGGTATCTCGAGTTCGAGAGTACTGTGAAAGTGTAAAACAAGGGAGTTGGGAAGTAACCGGTTGTGTTAATTCAAGGAGAAAGGAATGATATACTTGTTCAATCATCCTGGTTCTTTTAGCTAATTCCTTAGTATAATTAAACGTCTTCCTCAAGACCTTTTAAATCACAGTGATTTCCGATGGAAATACCATTTCCAGCATCAGAAACTACCTGAGAAGGTGCCAAGGAATTTTGCCCTTTGCCGTTGTATTTGTCTAATACTCTACAATCTTAGAACTTTATTCGAGTTGTCAGTATAAACACGTAATATAGTTAGTTAGTTCTATGAACAGCAACTGAAGTATACTGTCTCTTATAAGAAGTTCATACATGCTAACTTATGTAATAACTTATTTAATGAATATAGTTCACGCAGAAGTGTATCAGTCTTACATCCCATAGGTTGATTACTTCATACAAGAAGTCTGTGCTTGTCGAGAAACTGCGCTAGCGTACTTAAAAAGCGTCTTGCCCTAATCTAATTTTTGCTGACCTGACATCACAAAGCTGTTCCTCATTTTCGAATGATAGACTATCACACACTTGTACACAGCGCCGGTCAAAATATTTCCTAGAAGAAAAGATAAAAAAGTCTAATCTAAGAGGGGGTTACAATCCGAGCTAACCTCGTTTAAATAGTAGTATAGTAGATTAAGGATACTTTTCTAATTCACGACTAAGTAATAGACGCCTCTATACTCTCGACCACTACCTAAGCCGCTCCTTCCTTATAACCTTAACCGCTTGCTCTTAAGATATTATGCCAGCCACGCTACATCAGGGACGAGGTGGCTCCTTCCCTTACTATTCATTATACCTATACCTCGACAGTTAATTCGAGAGTTAAGACTGCTTAGCAAGCTCGGCAGACACATCTACGATGGCAGCAACAGTGACGATTCCTACAGATGTACTAGAAGAGCTCATACAAACAATCAGTGCCTTCAAATCACAAACAACAAACCTAATTAACCAACATCTACACCCTCTTTTTCTACAAAGAACAGATGAACTCCAAAACGCCTCCTCAGTCATTCTGAAAAAGGTTGCGAAGCTATTACCCCCAGATGGAACTAAGTTCACCCTTTTCTCTTTGTTACCCCCAGAACTGAGGCACAAAATATGTAAGTAATAGGGACATCGTTCTGCCCCTTCTTTTCTCTTGAAGGACCCTTGAATCCTAGTATTATCTTGTGCCGAATCCCGAAACATACTTTGATAAGCAAATACTGATTCTTCCGTCTTCTAGGGGTTTGCATTATTAAGGCACAAGTGGTGGTACCTTTGAAGTGGATTAGCCAAGTATTAGGTGAGTTGAGAAGCATTCGTAAAGCGTACAGCTGATATTACTATCATACTTACACAATATCACAGGGCATCTCGCGGATGTGGGGATCGACATTCGTACAACCCTCCGCCATGTCAACCGTGAAGCACGTGGGGAATTTTTGAGCTCCAGGTGGATCGAGTTTTACCAACCGCCACTTTCGAATACAACCCCTCCCCCTCACATCAGACTAGACAAACAAATCCCATTCTTCATTGATGTCCCCATCAACGCTGGTCTTTACCACATGTTGAAAATGAATTTCGTTCCTGGGGTATATTGTCAGGAGGAAGTTACGTCAGAGCAATACCTTGGTCTTCCAATTCTAAGAAAGAATCGTGATGTTCCTTGTATTGCATTTGAGTTTTGCACTTGGGCCCGACTTATTGGAGGGGAGAACGATACATTTCACCCCATGGGTGGTAATATGGTGGAGGCCACCATGGGTGTCCTGGCTGCCTTGCAATTTCTTGGTGTCAAAGAAGGTATGTAATGTTCCTCGGTCTATACAACTAGCTAACAAGCCTGCAGTCATCATCGTAGTCGAGCATGTTCGTTTCGAGAGACCTAATTTGAGTGTGGAGGTGTGGGCCAATAAAAGTGGATTGTTCCGGGGATTGTTCTATGATTTCTGCGATGCCATTAGCAATGCCCCAAAGACAGTAAGTAAACTTTCCCTTTATTCTTTTTAAAAACTGGTTGGGCGACGAGAAAATTGTATGCTAATTCTATTGTAGTGGGACCACTTGGAGGATATAATGGCAGAGTTTTTCACACAACTGCATGGTAGAAGAGTTGTTGAGCGAGACCGAAAACTTGCTGCCTTGAACATGTCTCTCCAACAATTTCAAACCGATCAACAGTATTTCATGTGGTCAAGATGTGAAGGCTGGCAATGTCCAAAATTTACATTCCGGGAGGCTGTATCTGATGCATGAAGGATTGGGAATGTTGATGGTTCCGCGGAGAACATGATGTGCAGGTCGGAAGGTACCATGAAAGGATATTTTCCTCCGTAGACCAAACAATGTAACGATCCTGTACTCTGTATTCTCGCTACTAGATATCGTATCCAGAACGTGAAAAACAATAATTATTCAAACGAAATGGCAAAGCCTCCATTGAAGAGACTAGAGATTAAAACATTGCCATGTATCATACTCAACACTCTCTGGAGCTATAGGAAGATATTTCGGGACTTGACGTCCTCTACGCAGTTGACCTCACACCCTCGGCCGCTCACACACTCGTGCACGGCGCCGGTCAAAATATTTCCTAGAAGAAAAGACAGAAATGTCCAGTCCAAGAGGGGGTAGCGTGGTAGGTCAAGGATGTTTTCTATTTCACGACTGAGTAACAGACGCCTCCACACTCTCGACCACTACCCAAGTCGCTCCTTCCTCACAACCTTGACACCTCGCTCTCAAGATTTTATGCCAGCGACGCTACATCGGGGACGAGGTGGCTCCTTCCCTTACTACTCATTATACCTATACCTCGACAGTCAATTCGAGAGTCAAGACTGCAGGTGGTCTCGGCCATCACACAGGTCGCTCCTGCCATCTTGTCCACACCTCCACCTCAAAACGCACGTCGACCCCGCTCCTTTCTTCGTGGCTCGACGAAACCTCAATCTTGGGTCTCCATGGCGCCTTCCACGCATTTTGGTGGGTCTCGAAGCGTCGAAGTGTGCATTTCCAACTCACAAAGAAGTTGGGAGGAGTACTCGGTGACAAGCCATATTTTGGGCGTGCACGAATGAAATGGACAAAAAAGATAGTACAGTTCAAATGCTTCATACTTCCCATCAGCCATTTTACCTATATTATTGATTCTCTCCCCGTAAAGGAAACTAAGGGGTAAACCAGGGGGTGCAGGAATTCGTAACTGGTTAAGAGCAGAATATCTCCACGTAATTGTCCAACCAAGACTCGGAAAAATGAATTTTATTATCCAAGAAGCTTGGAACAGTTTGGTTAACGTTACCTTTATTATTCCAAAAGAGTTGGGAGAGTTATAAGCGCCTTGGGCTACTGTCTTGAATTTCCGCAACCCTTAGAACACTTCCAAGAATTACCACCCAGCGAAAGAACCAACACACATACACATCAGATAACCCAATCTAATCTTGAAGAAGAAAAGCAAAAGCACCTGAAAGTGACAGACAAGCCAGAGGCAGATCCAACCTTGACCGCCAGTTTGGTAGCCAATGAAACCGATCCCAGCTGTTGCAATGATATTGGTGGTGTGAAGAAAATGAGACATGGCGCCCCTTACCCGTCCGCTTTCAAAGCCTCCTCCTTCTGTGTTGGTAAATTGAATTTGATTGATGGAAGGAAAAATTCATTCGATGCTGGAAGATTCTCTGGCTCGTCGATGATGACGAGTCTGCAGGGCATGTAAGTTGCTCTCGTCAGGCTACCAAAGTAGTACAAAGCCGTAAGTAATATAAAATGCCTAGAGTGAAATATAATCCCAAAATCAGCCAGCTACATCTGGTCAGTCTTTCGACTTACAACTAACGTAATAGAGCAGTACGAATACGGATGCGGGACTGTGGTTTTTCTCTTTTCTCCCTGTTTTTTGGTCCATATTTAGCCTGAATTTCGCCCGATGAGAGGCTTTTGCATTTGCGAAAAACTTAGCTTCTCTCGACCTCAGCCCACACTTACCAAGGTACAAGGAGTGGCGCATGTAAGCCAGAATATCAAATATATGCACACTACTCTGTAGGTGACACTACCTAAAGACCCACTGAAAACATACTGCTTTCCCCCTCTGGAATCAGGATATCTTGCAAAGCAATTAATGATGGAGGATACAAAGACACATGAGGATATAAATTGGTTGACCACATGTTGTACGAAGGAGCATCTTTGCCCTAATGCTGCAACTGTGCATTCTGGGACAAGAATCACCCCACAGTTTCACTCACTTGGAGGAATTTGTAGAACACTTTCTACTAGGCATTGTTTGTGGGACACACCAACACCTGATTTCTGTGACAACGGTACTTGCTCCTCACGTCAGCCGGGACGATCTCCCAAGCTATTGACATTAAGAATCATGGACGACTCGCTCTGGCATATTGAGGCGTTTCAAGAGACAATAATACAACTATGCGTTTGTAGTCACCGGATCGAATCTGGTGCGCTGATAAGATGGTAGCCCTCTAGCTTCCATGATCTCGACCGGGCGTTCGATTCTTAGGACGGGAGGCCACAGCTATAGAAGATAATATTTGGCGTGCAATAGCCATAACGTTTCCTCCTTCGGATCATCAGCCGGCAAGCACGGATGCCATGTCTGAAAAAGAAAATAGTGTGGATGGTGTGCGTCGAATTTATATTGACCTGCAGGATGGTTTCCAGGTATCCCAAACCTGGATCGGGGTAAGAACAACGACAGCGTTCTGCAGTATCATGACAGGGCAGTATGATAGGCGGGCCAGTGAGGATCAAAAAGAGACCGACACTCCAGGCTGAGAAAATATGCAGAATGTCAACGGCAGATATATCTCGTAAGGATTGGAGTACAAAACCCGTAGAGGTAGAAAACCATTTCCTGGTCTTGGGTCGCCGATAGGGGCCCTGTTCTTGGAAATACATGGATTGCTTCCGTCCTTGTCCAACAGAAGTTATCGCTGGAAGAGCATTGCTTCTTTCTAGAACGAATCAATATTCGCACGGCAGGTGTCCGTCTGCTCTGGTTTGCAGATAACGCAGCTCGTACCTGCATACTTCGGGACCTTTTGGGGGAAGCGTTACGACGTTCCGCTTTTTCCTTGAGAAGTGTGATAAAAGTCCAAAGGAGGGAAACCACCGTATGACCCCCATTCCACACAAGCGGTAATAAGAGCCGAGTTCAGAGGCAAGGCTGACTTGGTAGGGGTAAGGATCGCCAATGGACCCGGTGGATTGGGTTTGGCAGTGATCGAATAACATATCGAGTCTAGGTCCGCGCGCATGAGATGCCATCGATGCATCGCCTCGTCGTCGCAGAGTAGTGCCGTTCTTCATATCTTGTAAGAGAATGTCTCTTGCCAGATGTTTGGAACTGAGTTTGAGTGTGATTGAAGAAGAGAGCCACATAAAGTAGTTCCGACGCCGATTACCCAAGTTTGTTGAAGCCAGAGGATCTTATCTGCTTGCACGAAACTTCGCATGAGTGGAAAGGCGATGAATCCTCCCGGCTTTGAGCAGCTAAGGATTTGCCGAAACTGAAAAGACTCAAATTTCTTTTTCTGTGATCTCTATCGTGTGGAAGGCGGCTAAAAGTTGAGATATGCAAATCAATATCTGCTGCAGACCTGAAGTAGATAACAGCGAGTGCTTCGTACACACTCCAAGCCACCAAAGCCACCATAGGCCATCTAGTACGGTCTTTCCACTTAGGACAAATGGATGGCCACATTTATGGATGACTGCAGCAATTGGTAATCAATAGATGACGGATGTTTTTCCAGAAAAATCCGAGGAAAACAATAGGGATCGATGAAGAGGGCTGTTGGCGTTGCAAAAGTACAACGTTGTCAGTGGAAAAGTGCCACCCCTTGCTCCTAAAAGTTCTCAACTGAGTGGAAGCCATTGCAAAGCCACATCTGACAAGGTCTTTCGGATCTGGTGTTGTCTTCAGGAAATGCACCAGTGGGGAGAGGCGGCCATTGAACCAGTTTCCGGGAGCAGCCTATATTCCGTGGGTGTTAAGTTACATGCTGCAATTCCATTCGCTGCCGACGACACGCAGTGGGAAACGGGAACGCCTGTTTCCTGGGCTAAGGTAAGGTAGGTAGGGTAGGTCCGATGGCGTTGTTGTTGCTGTGTCTCTGTTTATGTCGTCTTCTTTCAGTTGTACTTTTTCCTGCCTTTAACATGGCTGGGGGTGGTGGCGCGGAGGATGGATCACGGCCATGAATACGCCATGATGCGTTCTCAAACTCTCGGCTGGTCTGACTTTGGGGGCGATAATTCATCTGGAGGGAATTGAAGTCGTCTCACCATGTCTCGCGGAGAAAAAGAAATAGGAAGAACGTGGGTGAGGCGCTGATCGACCTTCTCCCTGCCTGAAAGGGGATGACCACCATGAGGGGGATTGTTTTCGGGGAAAGCGGGTGAAGGTCTCGAGTGTCTGTGCAGTTAACTGTACATGGTTCTTCTCATAAAAGCGGCAGTACTAGAAGTAGTAAACAGTTTCGATGTTCTAGAAGAATATCAACCTAAACACTTGCACTTGAAATGATAATTTGAAAATATATCAGGAAATCTTTCAAACTGTCCAAACTCTCTAGAAGAATTACTTAAAGCTACCCTGGAAAGTTAGAACAGCGAGAGCTAGGTGGGCAGGTACAGTTGAAGTATTTACGGCCGCTTTTGTTTTCTAGAGAGGTGGTCTAGAGTGGAGGTATTACTCTCTCCCCCCCTTTATTGTCTGTACGAGTAGACCGCACAGACATTTCACAGCCAAACTACCCTTGCACCTGACCAGGGGGGGGGGAGTATCTGCTTTTTTCTCCGATTATTTCAGCTGGTAGATGAAGTTCCAGCCTCTTTCTCGCCCATCAGCCATCCATCAGCCTCCCCTTCCACCTCAAGCCTCCCCCAGTCTGGGAATCCCTTCAATCCAGTCAGACTCCTCTCCATACGATACGTTGACCGAAACACCATGGCCACCACCTGCCCTGTGCAAAAGAAATAAACAGTGGGCTCTCACTCCGCTCCTTGACCTTGACTCCCTCCATCTGGCACATGCATATCATCCTGGGCACATCCAGAACTAGAACCAGAACCACAAAACACCTCCCTCTCAATTCTTCCTTCGCAAGTCCGTCGTAGGCAAAAGCTGCTTGCAGCTGCATCTCGAAATCCCTCCTTCTACATTTCACTTTTTCGCTCTCAAAAGTCTCTTCATCTCTTCATATATTGCCCTTTTGCAGCCTGCATGCTGCAGACTACTACTGCAGTTCACCCACCTCATCTGCACCTGGCAACCGGCATCAAGCTTTGCATTTCCTCCCTGTCCTGTCGAGTTTGTCTTCGGCCTCAAGCATCCTTGCTCCTCTCCTCACTCTACCCTACCAAGCTACCCTGTACGGTGTACAAAGTACGGAGAGTACCATCGTCAACTTCGGCTTCTCTTTTCATTCGGTCAAATCCGGTTCCATCTCGTTGTCGATGATACGTCTGCAGCTTGATTCAATGTGAATTGGTACCTCCCAAGCCCCCAAATCTCTCTTTCCGTTCTCCTGCCGGCGCCACAGGAAATAGGGGCCGTTCTAGTCTTTTAGTCTTTTCTGCCGAACAACAACCGTCCACCAACCCAACAGCTTCTTTGGAAATTGGACCGTAGGTGTTGCCAATCGTCTTTTGGAATCTTCAAGGGGGGAGAAAGTGGAAAGCCGGTCACTCCAGAAACCTGCATATCAAGACACAAGAGTTTTCTACTTGTTCGGAGTTCGGTGAGAAAACACTGGCGTCTTGGCCTGAGAAAAGCTTTGGACTCCTACTCCCACAATTTGGCATCTTTTGCAGATCCTTCCAACAGATCATTTTACTCGAACACCGGCAAAAAGCCTGCCTTCTGGAGTTACATCTCCCGAGGAAAATTCAGAATTCCCGAAACTCTGGCAGCGGCACCTGTACGACGAATACGCACGCCCCTGCTACTCTATATCATAGACGCATTCGCAGGGAGTGTCTAATTAGGCGGACCATACGACTCGAGTAGATTCAACAAAAAGAGTCCACATCGTACTAACAGAGTAGGTAAATTACCATTGAGGCAGGTCAATTCATGACGATAGGCCCCAACGCTACCAGTGCTTAACCTGCCACCAAGAAAGTCAACCCTACACCCTGAAATATCGGCATTACTGAAGCTCTTCTCTTCTTTCTACCCATCTCGATAGGGAAAAAGAGGAATATACGGAGTACCGTCTCTTTTCCTATCAAGGCAAGGGTTCTTGATTGAGCCTGACGGTTCTTGGTAGTCTTCCAAAATTGGTAGTACCGTCCCTGTTGGCAACTGCAGTCTCCCCAGCAATCCTAATCCCCAGCTCACTCCTCACGGGCCGTCCACTCCCTCCCTGGTCTGTCTTTGTGTCTTCTTTGGGTTAGTGGGGGTTTGGTGATACAGGTCTTGAAAGACGTCGAACCTCGAATATCATTTCGCCAAAACGATTGGAGCTTTTGAAGTTTCTTTACTACCCAGACTATCGACCGCTTCATCACGGCGGGATTCTAGCATGGCAGATCACAACTATGAAGAAGCAGTTCGCCGGGCGAGTAATGTTGAGATATATCCATCACAGCCAGGCGAGAAGCCCGCGACGCAGACTTCCTCGCCATCACATCAATTGAGTTCTGCTAGCTCCTACGCGGACCTGAATTATCTTTTTGGTGCTCAGGATCCTGCCATGATTATACAAAAGCCTGGGCGGAACCGTCGAAAATCAACCCAAGGATCCGATAAAACCAAACATCGTCGAACACGTTCCGGTTGCTACACCTGTAGAAGTAGGAGAGTCAAGGTAAGACAATTTACTTCGGAGAATATGCGACAGTCAACCGTATTATTCGAAAAGGTTTAGAAAAATTGAGAAACCGAGTTTCTGGTTCTTCTGAGCTTCTTCGCACGATACTTCATCCTATCACAATCCCCAATATAGTAGACGTACTCGGCAATGACTGAATATTGAAAGACACTCTTTCCATGACTCCTGCTAATCAGAATAGTGTGACGAATCACATCCCATCTGTGAAAGTAAGAAACGCCAGCCTGATCCCAACTATGAAATCTTTAAATTGACAATATCATAGGATGTAGGAAAGGGGGACGAGAATGTGTCTACCCTGAGCCAACCACATCAAAGGGGGGTAGCTCTGGACGGCGACAAGATATACCCCGAGATAGCGTTGGCTCTTCATCGGATGAATATGAAGGAGGTCCTGAACGACCTTTGGACGCAATACTGGACGAGGACGAATCCCAAGGGGCAAATTCAGGACTTCAACAATCAGACCCTAGCCAGCTCGCCGGTGGTGCCAAACAACCACCTAGAAGCAATTCTGAAACACCATCTTTGGTACAGGATAAAGGCTCGTCGCCAACACCATCCAGCGAGGGCTCCACTGGTTATTCCTCCTATCAAACTCTTATGGATTCCCGACTCCCACGGCAACCCGGATCGGACAAGGTGGACTGGAGTCATCTGCCACACGATCTCCAGTTTTATCTCAACTACTTTTACGAAAACATCACTCATCTGCACTACTCTCTCAAGCATGATTCAGAGGATTTCATGCGTACAAAGCTTTTGGATATTGCACTACAGAATGAACCTCTGCTTTACGCAATAGTTGGTTTTGCTGCCTTTCAGAGGACACTTCATAACCCGAATGGGAAGATTCAGGATTTCCTTCAATACTACAACAAATCCGTTTCTCTACTTTTGAGAGCACTAAAAAGGGGCGACAGACATAGCCATGGAACTATCCTAGCAATGCTACAGTTAGCAACCATCGAGGTATTGACGAATCCTTAAATGTTTCTTCCTGTCTAATGCTTTACAGGAATTCCTTGGAGACTGGATAAATCTCATTGGCCACCAGAAGGCAGCATACCAAATCTTGACGGAGATATACACGCCACAAACCATAATGCAGAGCGGAATGACTCGTATCATTATCGAATGGTATGTACGATTTGACGTATTTGCTGGTTTGTTGGGTGGCTTTGAAACCGTGCTTTCGAGAGAGTGGTTCTCGAGCTCCTTCGATTTCTATCGTAACATGGTAGAAGCTGAACCAACAGTATTGCATTGGAAAATCGAAGCAGCTCTCTCAGAATCACGTCTTGTGGCAACCGACATGTCACTTTTATTCACCAAACTTGGAAAGGGGGAGATATCTATTGAACTATTTATGGTCGAGAATGCACAGATTAGCACGAGGATTGAAGAGTGGCAAACCAAAATGGATCCTACTCTTACGGACGACCGCTACAAGGTCAATGACTTTACTGGAGCCCCTCCTCGAGATCCAAACGACATTGTTGATCCTTATATGCCTGGCATTCTGTATAGCGGCCCACTGTACTCGATGAATGTAGCCACAATCGACTGGCATTCTATCGATCTGATGCATAGATATCAAACTTCTTTGATAACCCAGGTCGAGCCAAGCGCAGATATCGTTCACAAGGCTTATGTGAGCTGTCAAATATTCGAGGCAATGGAGTTATGGCCAGGTAGCCCGCCTGGGACCATCCAGGCATGCCAGGCAAGTATTGCCATCAGTGTTTTGTTTCTTCCACGAGATGACAGACACACCATGTGGGCGCGGAGGAAACTTGCTGTTGTTGAGTCTCATGGGTAAGTGGATTATTAGGAAATTTTTTGCTTGAGATTTTACTGATTGCATTATCAGTTATATTTACCCCTATACTTTCCGAAAGAAAATGGCAGATCTCTTCCGTGACGAGAGTTGTATGCACTGGTGGCTTCCCAACGATGAAGCCTATCCTACAATCATACGCTCTATTCGGAAGTTCGTTGAGGAGCGTTCTTCAGCACCCAAGGATCTTCCTGCAGAAGATTTACGCGACATGAAGAACATCTTCGCTTCAATGAATCTCGAAGAAAACAATGCACCACCCGCGGGAAAAGAGACATTGCCGATACAAAACGCCCCTGGTGATGTTCAAGGAATGACTAGTGTAGTTGGGGAGGAACAATATGATTTTGGATACGACTCAACACAGGGATATTCAACACAAGGGATCAGTAACCAGCAAACTGGACCATTTTGAATTAACAAGTAACTGGAAAGGTGATAAAGCACCAAGGGAAGTCAATCTAAGGTTCTTGTTGGAAACCAAAGTAGATTGTTGGGTCGGTTCCAGGTTAAAGATACCATGGCGGTGTGAGATCATACTCCAGAGATTTCTCCAACAAGTGGAAAGGGGACTGGTTGTTCTTTTATTCCCCTTTGATTGAAATTACTGAATGCTCTCAAGAAGCATGAGCTTGTTTGGAGGCGTCGGCTCGATAGGGGTGGAATGATTGTGGAGTGATAGAAGAGTAGACATGGAAGGATTGGGCCATTTCACGAAGATATGATATGTATGATGATTGGAAGGGAGTCATAGGCAGGTACAACTATATAACTGAGTGTGAATAGATGGACTTTCTGGTGGGTTTTCTGGGATACAGAGGGGGTGGCTAAGATATGCAGAATAGATAAATACCTGCTCTTACGAGCTTACGAATTTATTTTTTGACGGAAGCATTTAGTTTAGTAGTTAGCGATATGTCTATATTGTGATGTCTTTCTATTATTATCGAAGGAAAATGAATGGAAAATGAGGATATTGCTTCGCGATGGACAACAACAGCAGTAATTAATTCCCGTTGTTGTAACTTTCTAGTACATTTTCCAGTTTTAATATAGTAATTATACCTTTAGAACATCTAAATTTAAAAAGTTGTAATAAAAAGTTCACAATCAAATTATAACTGGGGTATTTTCAGGCCTCATAACTCAGGTGCAACATCAAACCCACTAACCTAAGGCGCATTTGGAATAGCCTAATGCATCCCCATCACTCCCATGCATTCAACAGGGCACCTCTGAACGAACTGGATGTACAGATACCAAGACTCACAGCCTTCTGGACTTCGCAAATATTCAACCTCCCCCTCGACGGACCCTGGAATCGCAATAAACAACCATGAATCGGCCAGGTATGCTCGCCCATCAAATGCTGTTGTCTTTTTCCCGGCGCCCCGCTGCGATGTCCAACTCTGGGAGGGCTTGTTTGTGAGAAGCCATTGCTTTCTGCGAGCGCAAATGTTTCTGAATTATGGCGGGATTGCTTTCTTCTTGTTTTGCAGCGATTGTTGAGGCATTTCTGGAGCATGCTGTCATATTCTGGCATTTGCGACAATCCAATCAATCAACTCACGCGACTGAGAAGTCTCATCGAGAAACCTGACAGGCGTCAATCTGTTTGGGAAAGAGCTCAAGGCGCTGTTGCTGGTCTACCCTGCGAGGTTGCGCCCCAAAAGAAATACTCCATCGCTTCATCCATCTACCTTCCAGAGTCACTAGTCACTTTTCACTTTCTTGTTTTATAAAACCGTCCGCTAACCAGAAGCCTTGTAGCCGTCGGACCCCAATCTCTTCGTGGCCTGCCCAACGGTTTCCCAAGCCAACAACAATTACCCCAGAATCGAAGCATATCAGGAAGATTACCCCCCGGTGGAAAGATGCGTATGGATGCTCCTTGGACATGAGAATGGTCGTAGAGGCTGAGAACATGTGCTGACGGTATTGGGAAATATAGCAAGTAATGGGGCAACTTGGGCTTTTGGAGGAGTACCGATGGGAAATGCTGGGCTAGGGAACCCTCGACCGAATAATGGACCTATGACAAGTTTTGCGCAAACAATCGGAGGTTCCTCCCAAGCGGCAGCACCTTTAGACCTTTCGTAAGTGGTTGGGATTTCGTGTGTCTGGTGCGACATGATAGACAGTCCGTCCTGGAAGCATGAAGTCGCGCTGAAAAGTGAAGATTTGTGCCCAGGAACTTTTAACTAATATATATATATCAGAGAATTCCCCTCATTATCAAACAATCAAACTCAGCCCAGCCAGTCAACGTGGGCAGCTACTGGAAATCGAAATCTGGGACCCTCTGCAAATCTGCGCATGCAACCTTCAACGCTATCCTCACAACAACAAATAAATGCTCAACAACAAACGCAACAGCAACAGGATGATTTATTTAACTCCTCTTCGCAGTTACCTAGTAGTCAAGGTGGCTTTCGGTTTGGGAATCAAAATGCTGTAGGCCAAACATCACAATCCAACGCCGCCGACGAGTTCCCTCCTCTCAATCGTAATGCAAATGGCGAGATCGGGCAAGATCGTGGCTCAAGTTTAATTCCAAATGTTGGCTTTGGCGCTCCAGCGAACGGGTTAGGTTTTGGGTCGGCAAATCCCCCTCAGCCGAGTAGGAACAATGGTCTTTTAAATGCCCTATCAGGGAGCAGTAGGGCACCTCCCGGAAACCACATTGCATCCCCAGGTTTGCCAGGTAAGCAGATCGAGTGCTTTTGACCACCTCGAACCCCCATTGACTCATGAACCAGGGGTATCGAATTCAAGGCCACAAGCGGATGGTAATCAAGGTGGGGTTGGCGAAGAGAACAACGTAAGTGAATCGCCGTCCTACAAAAGGCCGGCTATACTAACCTTGATTGCCAGACCTTTTCAAATCCTCAGTTTCCATCAACCGCAACCCGTGAAGATAGCGCACCACATCCTACGATGAACTCAAGAGGCAATCCTCGGCCAGATGGCCTACCGCAGCACCCTGAGCTGGGAGGTTCGAGATCGCATACTGCTGAACCAGGCTCTCCATCCTCACAACATAATCCAGATGAACCAGGTCAAGAAGTTCAACATCCGTTAGCGCATATGTCCGAGATCGACAAATGGGGCCTGAAAGGATGGTCGTTTATGATGAACAACTTTCCAGACTATTCAGCTCTTGTGAATGGGTCCAATATCACAAATCTTGGCTTTGACCTCAACTCCTCCGAGTAAGTAAATGCGCTTCTAGGAATATCAATTATGCAACAATCTTTAACAACCATTAGACCTTTCTCCACCGAGCTCTACTCCGTATGGGACAACGAGCCAAGTCGGCCCGCCATTCCTCAATTCTCTATACCTGAATGCTATCGTGTACACAACGTCAATTCTTTGGAGAGCAAAATACAAAACTTCAATGATGAGGCCTTGATCTTCATGTTCTACAGCAATCCAGGCGATATCCAGCAAGTTATGGCTGCACAAGAACTGTAAGTTCCCTTCTGTCGATTGACGACCTCACCTTCTAATTGAAAACTCATCAGCCACACCCGCAACTGGCGCTATCACAAGAAGCTTCAGCAATGGCTGACCAAAGATGACATGATGGTTCCACAAACACTTGGTAACGGTACGGAGAGAGGCTATTATATTTTCTTCGACATCAAACTGTGGCAGCGAGAACGTGTAAGTTGTGATTCCTAAAACACAAGAACTTGGCTAACTAGAAATTCAAAGCGTGAATTAACATTGATCTACGAAGATCTCGAAAGCTTGCCGAGCGGGCCTGTCAATCGCGTCGGCTAGGTTAGCTGGGAGATTTTCATCTGGTACTGAGCTGGTGATATCGCGGGTTGTATTTTTGATCAACGTTGGGCGGAGAAGTGTGGTATACCGTATTGCGGTCTCTGTGGTTACGGTCACTTCATTTCTGTGTCCAAACGAAACCACCTGCTCCATGGTTATGATAGGGATGGCGTTCAAACTCATTCTCTGCCTTTACATACGAGTGGAGTATGAGGTAGATATGAGCGGGTTCATGTCATTTTTACTAGGCGTTGCTACGACCCGGCGAGGTTTATGAATGGCAACTAATAGTTCATGAAACACAATGGCAATTTACCGCCTTTTCTTCGCTTTCGAATATCCAATAATTTCCAGTGAAACGCATCTGGTCATAATAACCTGGCCTCGAGATCTAATTTATTCACGTGACACTAACCAAGAAGGTGCCCAGGCCCAGGTAACCTTGATTTTGTCGGGACGGCAAGACCAGGACACGACAATCCCTCCATTCATTCTTCCAATGAACTTTAGGTCGCATCCGCATTCTCGGTGCTTGGAATCACCTCGAATTATCGAACGAATACCATAAATCCATTACCTTTAGATACGAGCGAAATATAATCCAATTACAGGGAAACACCTAAACACCCGAGACTCCCTCGAGCTCCACCACAGCACACGACCACCACCTTTCCTTTTCCTACCACATTCGAATATACCCCCAGGCGAACGGCATTCATTCGCAAATATGTCATCCTCGGATCAAACGATCAACCTTCCTCAACTGGTCATAATCTTGGTGCTGGGTGGGTTGGCGATCCGATGGTTCTTCTTCTCCAGTACGCCAGGATCGACGGCAGGGAACCATAATGCTCGGATAGGGAATGGAGGGTTGGCGGGGAGTAACTTGAGGGCGAGGGAGGCGGATGTCGAGAGGATACAGCAGATGTTTCCGCAGGTGGAGAGGAGGAGTATTATGTGGGATTTGCAGAGGAACGGGGGGAATGTGGTGGCTACTACGGAGAGGGTGTTGAGTGGGAGGGGATTGGAGGTTGTGAGTATACCTGGGTTTTCTTATTGTGCTGTTTGTTTGGAGGATGGGAGGACGAGAGATTGGATATCTGGGAAATGGTCTTGATCTTTTGGGATGTTTGAGCTAATGTGTTTGTTGCGATAGCCACCGCAATCTTTCCAACCACCACTACCACCGCCCTCTGCCTCCGCAGCTACTCCCGCGAGTAACAAACCTCTGCAACCCGATCTTATCACACGATACAACCTCAAAGCGAAGATTCTCGAAGAAAATACCGCCGCTGCAGAGACCGCAGCGGAGATACCCAAACACGGAGCGCAACAAGCATGGAGCACTAATAAAGGGGAACGCCAAGCACTTCTGCAAAGACGGAGGGAAGAAATGATTTTGGCTGCTCGGAGGAAGATGGAGGCTAAGGTTGCAGCTGAGTCCGCGCTTGGAAAGGGGGCTTGAGCTGTTGAAGGACAAGAGGGACCTGTATTTTTTTGAGATGAATGGGAGCGTGGACCTTTGGAATGGATGAGGGATGAGCGAAGGAGTTCTTCTTTTATGGTTATGGAATTATGAATTGAGGGGAGCGGTTATGTATATTTCCCTTGAGCGCTTTTTTGTGTACATTTTTTCTCTCGAATGATTTGTACTAACAAGTGACGTACCTACCTACTACTTGACTTTCGAAGTTACTTCCTTTTCCGATCGTTTTGCCCTGCTTCTTTTTATCTTTCTTCTTGGGACACCAGGGCTTGAAGACGATTGGGGTTTTCTGGGAGTTTGAGTCATTGTGGTGCTCCCTTTTTCTGGTCATTTCGCGGTGTTTATGCTGCCACGAATCTATGTGGGCTTTACAAGTGTAATACAGCAATATTTCTCTCAATCTTAGTTTTGGCCCCAAGAGCAGTAGCACAAATGCATGCATGCCAAGCAGGAGCCTTTGCACCAAGTTTTAAATACTTTTCCCTGATAGCTGCACTAAATTTAGACAGCCTCGTTTTCAAATCTAGAGTTGTATATTCAAAAAGGATGAGTATTCTAAACTATCTTGCGATCTAAATCACACAACACGTTCACAATGCCTCCGGCACGATCAACGATTAACATTGTTGATGATGGGGAGATGGAGAGCCCTATCATCTCAGATGTCTCACCTCTGCAGACTCCTGTCGCGAGGCAGAGAACCTGGCCCAGGAGAAATCAATCCGAAGAAATTGAAGGAGTTGAGGAAATTAAACTGGAGGGTATCGGAAAGTATTTCATACTAGCCTTTCATATTAAGTCGCTTGCAACTCCAGCAGTCATAAGATACAAGCATGCATTCCCTCAGTCCAACCAGAGAATTTGACTGGATTCTTGGCGGACCTCATGTCTCCCCTGACTTCTCTCTTTTATAAAGATAGGGGGAAAACGAAGAGGCTTTCTAGATGGCACGCTGGTGTTGCCTCTTGTTCTATGCTTGCCTTCGCGGTTTTGGTAATCAACTTTGTGCTTTTGGTGTGGGCTGTATCAAAAAAGGGTATTCATCATGGCTATGGTAAGCGTTTCTTGCTCTCTCGATGCTGTGTTGTGATGATCAAGTGATCAATCCTTTTACATGGACCTAATTTTCACTAACATCAAATCCATAGGTATCCTGTATCAAGGAGATTGCGAGAAATCGAGACAAATCAGTACTGGCCTGCATATATTGATTAATATATTGAGTACTATTTTGCCTGGAGCAAGTAACTACATGATGCAGTGCCTCCACTCTCCAACTAGAGCCGAGGTTGATAAAGCGCATGCTCAGAGAAAGTGGGGCGATATAGGCATTCCAAGTTGGCGAAATAGACGTTGGGTTAGCGGTGGATTCTCGCCTGGAGTTCCGCCCCTTTATATCTGCTGTAAGTCAGCTGATGGAGATGGTGATTTTGGTTGTTGCATAGTGGAATAACGACTAACAGAGGTTTAGATACAACTCTTCTGTGTTCTTAGAGATATCCGCACAAGAATATGACGCTTCTTTCGTTTCCCAAGTGAACGAAACGAGCCTTGTAGCCAGCTATACGGGTCATAACCTCACAGGTATGGCATGGCAAGAATGCGCATCAATTTTCGACCGTCCTTTCATATTTATTTATACGAACTTGATACTTTTAACACCAGAGACAAAATACCCCTTTTGGAATTTCGGGAACACAATAGAACCAATCGATCCCCCGAGTTTTGTCTATCCACATAATTTTGAAGTCAACCTTGGGAGCCAGATTCAATGGAAATATGACACCAAAAGCGCTGTTATTGGAGATGAAAATTACTTTCCTGTCATCTCATGTTTCACTGAAATTGTCCCGCAACAACTTTGCAAGGTCGAGTTTAGCGTTCCTATAATCGTGGTGGTCATCATGTGCAACATGTGCAAGGTTTTGTGTATGGCCTTGACACTTTGGTATTCAACCGGAACCAAGTTTGTTACTCTCGGTGATGCAATCGCAGATTTTCTGGAAGTTCCCGATCCTACCACAAAGAATTTATGTGCGATGTCAAAACACGACGTTTTCAAGGGTATGTGGACAAGAACAAAAGTTCCAAAGAAATGGAATCCCATAGCAGAGAAAACGTTCCAGGCGAAACGGTTCTTTATTGTGAATATTAGGTGAGTCCAAGAAGAAGAAGAAGCATTCCCAGCTGCTTCTCTAAGTGAGAAGAGCTATTTGTCTGTTCTCAGTTCGAGAGCTTTGTGAAGAGTATGGCCGAGTACTCTGACTTTGTTAAGCGAGATATCGTCTAAAAAAAGTTCAAACCCATAACTAAACACCAAAAAGAAGAGCAAAAAGAGAGATATAGCGCCTAGATTTAAGAGCTGCAGATATCGACAGCACTAACCATTGAGCGAACCCGAGGGATCCTCCGTCAGTCTTTTAAAGTAGGAATCTAACCCACACGTTTGAAGTGAATATCTTGTAGACGAAAACCGCAAACCGTTTACCACTCGGCCACCTAGACTAATCTCAATTACCTACCACCTGCTTATTTGTAAACATAATCGCCTGTGGGCTATTGTGGCCTGCCTTGGTGAAGAAGAATGCATTAGCCTGATTGATTGGACCCGGGCTAATTCAAACAGCTTCGCCTTTTTCGCGTGTTCTTGTTTTTTTGTGGCCATAAATACAGCGATGACATCGGCCAACCAATTCTTGAAAGGAATTGGATTTGGGAAACCTTTCACATCTCATATCGAGGCTCGAATTCAGTAAGATCAGAACTAGATCAGTGATACTCGAATATATGTGGTTAGATTGTTTTATATTTGCGTAAGAATGGGGTTCTCCCGGTGGACAATAAAAGCGCCAGTAAGCATCAAGTTCGTACCTGCCCTACCTAGCTCGTTGTTCCGACTTTTAGGGTAATTGAAGTTGATTGCTCCAACCATCTAGGTTAATCCTTTAAATTGTTATAAATGTTTAGAGTAGTTTACTTGGAACAACGAGCTAGGCAGGCAGGTACGAACCGGAAATTCACTACCGCTTTTATTGTCTAACATAAGGGGTCGTAATATCTAAGGTGCCTTACCCGAATTTGAAATTTGAAATTAAGCGAGTTCTTAGAGGAGGGGTTGTTAGAAACAACTGTAAGGCAAGCCACACTCTCAATACTCTCACAATTCAGTAATTCGGCAATAACCTACTAAGCTCCGTGGAATGCAGCTCAATTGTAAAAAGCATCGATCTACTAGTCTAGGTGAGGCTAGGTTTGAGGGGTATCATCGTGGAGCTATCTTCTTGGGACATGTTTCCTGAGACTAGGCCATCTCTTGAACGACCCCACTCAAGAATCCCAGCGCATCAGTATTGGCTTGCTCCTGTTGAAGCTCCTTGCATCGATTCTTGTATTTCTCATCACCCAAAACCTTATTTACGGCATTCCTAATAGCCTCGATGGTAGGTGTACCAGTCTTCAAGTTGATGCCCATTCCTGCATACTCGGCTCGAGCAGGCACCTCGGGTTTATCCTCGCCATCACCACCAACTACCAACGGGGTGCCATTCGAGATAGCGTGAAGATAGGCACCGTAACCACCGTTTGTAACGAAGACATCAACGTGTGGAAGAAGCGCATCGAACGGAATCCAATCTGCGACAAGGACATTTGGTGGGATGTCTTGTTTTTTTAAGTGTATCTCCTTTTTTGCCGAGGGCAACAATGACGAGGACATCAGAACGGTCTTCGAAAGCGTGGATGGTTGGAACTATGAGCTGTCGGTGGTCAAAAGCGTGGGATCCTTACGAGACAGCAATTATTTTCTTTCCCTTTGTTTTCTCTGGGTCAGTCATCTATTTTTCAGTAGAAGTCAGTCTAAGTCTCGCAAAAGTGAGAATTTTGGTCACTTCTCTGCGGCTATAGCGGAGGAAAAGTACAAGAATCTGGCTTACATCTTCCCACCAATTCGGAAATTCAATCGAGGATGTATCAAGACTTTCTTTTGGGAGACCGCCGGCGAATTGAATGTTGGTTTTGGGATCCAGAGGATATTCGGCTGATGGAATGGGTTCGGGGCATTGTATACCTCATCGAGAAAGAATCCAAACGGAGTTTTGACGCCAAGGTCCTCCATAACCTTTGCGAATCGTTTGTTTGCCTTTTGCAGTAGTACTTTCAAATTGCCGTGCTTCTTTTTCTCTTGTTCCTCTTGTTCTGTTTGAGTGATTGGCAAAATTGGAAGGTATTGGTTGCGGTCGTGAGGTGCTAGATTCTTGGCTGAGAGTGAGACTGGAAGAAGTCCGAGTCCGATTGTTCCTCCTGATGGTTTAATATAATGTGGTAGCAATGTTTCATCCTTCTGGCCCATTGGAATGGCGCCCATGTAGAGTGATTCGGCTAACACCACAATCTTTTTTTCGGGGAACTTTTCAGAAAGTTTTTTGATTCCATTTTGGAGGGCGACGTGTTGTTCATAGATGGACTTGACGAATATTTCTTCCACTGCAAAAAATCTGCATAAGCTTGGCTTGTTCCAGTTCCACTGTATGAACAGTAAAAGTAGTCTGAGTAAGAATCCCGAGCTTTGCTCTCCGTGCACCCCCATCCCTCTGTTATCTCAGATATTTCAAGACAATGAAATTCATTCTCCGTGAACGTTTGGAAGAATCGGGAAGTCGACTTCTCAGATCTTCTAAACATTCTCGGAGAATAAACTTCATTGTCCTAGCTATTTCGCACAATCGAAACAAAGTAGGTGTATACGCAGAGCAATGCCCAGCTCTCTTACATATTCACGAATATTACACAATATCTTAATTAATAAACTCCTGCTGATCAAGGACCGAGAGCAGTGAATCATCTTGCTCATAACCAGGAGTCCCAAAAGCCAACAAGGGGAAAGGTTGCTTACTATCATAAGCAAACTGCTCTGGTCCAGGTGGAAACTCGCATCGTTTACCAAACTTTCCTGAAGGTCCAAGGTCCTTGTCAGACCAGTCTCCACCGAATGTAATGGGTAAGAAAGTGGCTCCGATTTCCCCTTCGATCATGGGACGATAGCGCTCAACACCGACCATCGTGGCTTTGTAGCCTTTGGCGACGAGGTCTTTGGCGATGATGCGTACCTTGGCTAGGTGTGGCCATAATGGAGGGCATGCTAGGAGTATAAGTGGCTTCGTGAGAGGTTCCATTGTTGAAGGAGTGGAAGGATGATTGATGAGAGTGAAGTGTAGTTATTCTTGGTGTATGTTGGATGTGTCAGAAGTTGCCTACTCTGAGATCCTGTGACGTAATATTAAGCTTGGGCTGGTGAATGCAAAGATGAGTAAGTGAAGGTTCTTGGAAGATAGTAGGTAAGGAGGTGAATATTATGATTTTTGACAGCTCCACTAATCACCAGCTCGCGATGGACAATAAAAGCGGCAGTAAAAACCCTCCATACTTCTCGTTGTTCTAACTTTCCGGGACAATTAAAGTTCATTGTCCCAACTATCTAGGATAATTTCAAATTATTCAAAGTGGTTAGAACAATTTATATGAATTGCCCTAGAGGACTGGAACAACAAGAGAGAAAGGCAGGTACGAACCTGAAGTATTTACTTCCGCTTTTCATGTCCATTGCGAGACCAGCCAGCAGCATAACCATTGAAGGTAATCTTAGAATCGAACTGCTATCATAAAATCTATCATTCAGATTGAAAGAAGGCCGTTACAGCGTCTGAATGGAGGGAAGGAGAAACATCGAATGACAGCTCTCGTTTATCTAGCTTGCTAGCACAACTCAAAGTCTGGACAATTGGAAATCTCTGTTTCAGATTCACTCAGAAAACCTAGGTCAATAATACAAAATGTTCCCACTCAAATTGTTGATAAGAAATTTGAATAGCGGTAGCTATCTACTGCCGGTTTTGTTGACCAGTGCGGTATTCCGAGAACTATTTCCAGAACGAGTAAGAGATGAAAAATTAACAAAATTAAGAGATAAACAGGTAATGGGGACTATCTCAGCCAAGCAATAGAGGTTGCATTCAAGAAAGTTAGCAAATACTAGACGAGCGCATAATTTTGAGAACAAAAGTCGACATAGAAGATTGAAGAGCTTGATTAAAATCTGATAGCATACTGGGATTTCATGGCAGCCTCAATGTCATGGGAGAAGAAGTCCGGGTTGCAAAAACTGAACGACTTAAGCTGGATTACGATGCGGAAAGCACGAAAAAATGGAGGTGCGTGAACAGCAAAGGTACCCAAACTTGTAGGAGCTTGCAAGCTGGCGCAATCGACTTGCCCGACTAAGGTAAGATCTTACAAGACTATCACTGCTTAGAGCTCACAGATTATACTCGCAGGTAAACCGCACAGCAGTACATCCACGATTAAAGAGGCAAGTGCTCAACCACAGTTTGAGAAATTTCGTTGGGGGTTGAGCCTTCTTCAAAATAAACCCACCTCCCTCCTCCCCCGATTCGTTTTCGACGCCAAGAAAACGTATTATGGGGATGGGGAGGGGGTTTATACTCTGCACCAACGGAGGGTCGTGCCTTCCCTTCTCGCTACTTGCTCTGGTTCAAGGTGGGTCGACTCGGTTAAGGTCAGTACTTAGGGAAGGAGCGAGTTCCGAGGTGGTGTGTCGAGGAACGAAGTCAGGGAAGGAGCGACCTTGACGACCTCTCGTCGCAACAACCCGCCTCAAACTCGACGGTTCGCTCCTTCCCCCTGGATGTCACCTGCTCGACCCGTGCTTGCCCAGAGTACTTCCATACAAGGCTGCGGTGTTGTCCATCTCGGTAATTCCTGTATTGCCCTAGCAGCCTCATTGTCCTAACTCTGTAGGTGATTCAAGCAAATTACCCTAAAAGCTTGGAACAATTTGGGTCTTGTAACCCAGATGTTTGGAGCAATGAGTTTCAAAGCAGCTCAACGTAGAATACCGGAACGTTAGAACAACGGCTGGTCACTCGGGAATCGGCCAAAAGCTCCTCAGAAACCGAGAAGGAAGTGCTCAAGGACTGGACAAACTGGAAAAGGAACTCAAAAGGCTCAACCCTTCAATCGCGTCGAGAACCTCGCTTCCACTAGCTTCGGCAGTGACCGTATGAAATGAATAGCTCTTCAGCTGCTCTCATCTCTCCTCATTTTTTGACTTTGCACTAAGTTTCAGACACGCGACCCGCCTTACGAAAACTTCACGAGTCGTCAATTCATCGCTGATCGTTGCTCGCTCAAGAACAAAAACACAACACCAACACTGCCTATCCATGGAGATCTACATTTAATTCATACTACTGGCGCTCCACGAATTGGCAATGTCCGCCTTGTCTTCTTCCACCTTGCTACTGTAAGAGGTGATACATGATGAAGAGCGGTGTTACAAACGAACAGGTTAGGGAAAGAGCAACTCGACGATAGAGGCCATGGAGGAGCCCATGAAAATAATTTGGAGCTCAGGGGGGTTATCGTGGAGAAGTAACGTACCCTCTACCCACTTTTGCAAATACTGATGTCATCTAGAGAAATACTGGCCAGGGCCCCCCCCCTCTACGACCACATGTCAAGCCATTTTCACTCTGCAATCCCTGGAAGATCTCCCTCCGAATCCCAACAAACTCCCCCGAAGATCGCCATGAAAACAGTGGGAGAAGGAAGATCTGACAAAAATGATAGGTCCCACGTGGCGGCTGAGACGACTTGAAACGTAGAGACGACCTGAAGTTGGGACTTGGAAAAGAATTCAAGATTCATGGGAAGTCGGAAAAGTGTTCCCTCTTGGCTCCTTATTGCCGCGGAAAGCCGGATGAGTAACGAAACATGAGCATTCAAAGGCATCGTCGAGATCCGCGTGCCCGCTATTACCCTCCTCGTTATTCTGCTCGCATCATGCTGGAAGATGCAGCCAGTTGCTTATGGACGAAAATACCCCACGGCGATTGCGTTATCCTAAGGTCTAACCTGGTGAGAATGGAGGCTACGCTGCACCACGACATTGGTCGGGTGAGGAATTTTGTTGCATAGCGCGGCAAGTGATCCAAGAAAGACGTTTTCCAAGGAACAACTACACTTAGCCAGTTAGTCAGACTGTTATCATCATCCAGACATGCAGTAGCAGCTCATGCCGCGGCCTTGTGAGGTTACGCTGCATCTCTCATGCAATCACAACTTTGACGCAGAGAACATTGAAAGAAGCCATACGAAGACGAGGGCCACGGAAGGGGAAGGGGAAAGAGGGGTAAACAACAAATTCCGAGTCTTCCAGATGGGTTGAGGGAATTAAAGCAGTCTTGGAGTGGTGATAGCACACTTCTGACTCATTGGTGGGTGTGGGGAGTGGGAGTGACGCCGGAGTAGCGGTTTTCAAGATGACATGAGAGTGGAAGACCAGAGGAAGACCAGAGGAAGACCAGAGGAGAGAACGCAAGAAGGAAGCCCCTCGAATCTTGAATGTCTCTAACCATCAAGGTAAAATTTGTACCACACCGGCATTGACGGCAGTGCGGCACCCACCATTCTCTCCTCCAAGAGAACACCACAGGTCGCCAAATTGCACTTGGGATAGGTAACGGAACTCAGGGGTCTAAGGTTTGTGTAGCAGCCTGTGGTCACGAGCCTTACGAGCCTTGCGTACTTGCTGGTTTGGATTGGTTTGGATTGGTTTGGATTGGTTTGGATTGGTTTGGATTGGTTTGGATGGTTTCCTCTTCTCTTGCTTCTGCGGACGATGCCGGGCGCAATGATATCCAGGGATTGTACAATATTGATATTGCTCTGCTTCGGGCGTAAACACGTCTCTGGTTCCCCTCTTCTCTTCGTCATCGCTCTGATTTCCAGCTCTTTCCAACCCATGATGATACATTATATGCTGAGCACCAATGCGGTGCTTCTTGAGAGCCACAGGCACATTATGCTTACCAATATTTTTATATATCTGGAGACGGGCATGAGCTGAGCTGAGGCAACGCATCCCCACAAATCAAGCAAGCTGTAAGCTGCAGGTGCAGATCCCGTTAAGTTTGCGTGGGCGGTCCCTCTCTCTTCCGCATCGACCTTGAGCCAATTAAAATGTCTCCCCTCTCTCTCCACTGATGTGCTCCAATCACCCCCAATCACTTATCACTTTTAGAGACGACGGTTGTCGGTTCCCAAATTTCCCAAATCCACCAACATGTGCTTTGGCTTGCCTTGCCCTCTTAGGCTCTTATGGCTATCTTTATTACGTGGGTTCCATCAATCAGGGCCTCTTCTGTTTCCAATGTTTTATGAGCCACCAACAGACTCTCTCTTACCCATTTCTGACGTATCGCTTTCCCTCTCTGCTCTCAGGTGAGCATCTTGCACGTTCTCCAATGGCCCGAAGCCTGCGTGGGGTAAGTCCTGGGTTTCTCCAATAGCGAACCAAAAATAATCAGGCAATTCTATTATCGTGAACCCTTCTGACCCCCTAAGCAGCCGAAAGGAACTTGGGAAGCCTCACTTTTTCTTTGTTTGCATCCTCGTACACCGCCGTAGTCCTGCAGATTGCTAATGGCTGTGCATATGTGCGTACAGATCGCCTGGTGAGATCAGCTATGAGGAGTCCGCAGCATGTTTTATTGATTGGCATCATTAAATAATAAGGGTCAATCAGAGTGGGGTATGGCCACCTGATTTCATAGTTGTTCTTTTTTGGAGAGTATATCTGTGCCCGGTTGTTCGGGTTTGGCAACACCCCTGGCTATGAGACCAACAACATATAAACTCGGCCCCCCTTCTTCCTTCAAACTCAAAAAATCCTTTACTTCCCATCAACAGCATCCCAATCACACTCCATCTTACTTCAAAATCATTCCATCTATCTTTCATTACTGGGTTCCTTCTCAAGAAAACCCAACCAATCAAAACTCCTACCGTCGAACAATACCCTCATCCTTCATAAGCATCGTTACGTCAACTTTCCAACCACCTATCACCACCCACAAATAGTCGCCCAAATCTATTCACAAAGAAAGATTCGCCTCAAACTACAACCAAAACCTCTACCAACCATCTACAAGAAACCACCTCCTCACACACCACAAAATGGCCGTCACAACACCAAAGCCTCTCGTCAACCACTGCTGCGTCCAGTGCTGTCGTGACGAATATCAAGAAGAAGACCATGAATCCTGCGGTTGGTGTGATGTACCAAATTGCTTGTAATCTTGCAAACATCCCCATCACTTGTATTCGTATCTTCACCCCGCGATGGTCTCACTCCAACGCCTCGTTTTATTGGGCTAGGCTGGATCTTCCGACGGAGTAACTTTTGCTTTTTCCCATCGCCCCGTTGGCGGGAATTTCCTGGGGGAGGCGTAATCTTTTTTGCTTTTTGCTGTTTTGGGCGCACATTTTGACGCCCGATGCGAATTTGTTAGGATTTGCCTTGGATTCTTTTCATTTTTTCTTCAAACTGTATTAGGGGATATCGGACCTTTTTTGGTTCTTCTGCTGCATACCCGGAATTGGGATTTGTTATTGGCTGGAGTTTTATTTCTTGGGGGGTTTCACAGCATGGGAATGTGCTGGATGGGAATCTTGGGTCTTGGATTGGGATGGGAAATGGGAGGGATAGGCGGATGGATGCCTAGGTATTGGATATTGGATTCGTATTTTTGATAGGATTTAAATGAATCTTTAATCGGGATCTTGCAGACAGGAACTTCTTGATTAATTTGACTGATTGTTGTACAAGCTTTTTTGGCTTCGGCTTTTTCTTAACCTCGGTTGGCCAGATTGTGTTACAGTGGAGGGTGGAGCGTCATCTTTTGAGTGGGATGTGGGATGTTAGTGGTATGATCGTTGGAGAAGTGTGGGGTGATGAGAAGATGTTGTGGATGATTGAAAGAGACATTGTTTTGAGCGTCAAGCCGTGAAGTCCCTCTCCAAGCCAAGGTAGCGAAAAGGGGGGAGTGGCCTACTTTACGGTACAGCTGAACTATTTCTGTTGAATGGCATTGTGCTGGAATACATCGAATAAATTGAATATAATTACGATATTCTTAAGCCTTCCGGTAAGTTTTATGTTTTATTCTAAATACTTGAGTCTTTTCGGGTAACTATTAAAATCGAGTAAGTATACAACGGATTTAAGTGAGATTCAGGACTGATGTTTTTCTAAACATTCTAGAATAATAAAAAACACCCCTGTACAAGGTTAACTCTTTAAAATCTTCATGTAAATATCATATCTTCATTCAATTACTCCAATCCACTCGTATAATTTTATAAAATCAACGACGAATTTTAATCATCACATTTCCCATCCCTTAACTTCAATGAGAATACAGGCGTTGAGCTGCAAGAGAAAAGAGGTTGCTGTGATTTCACTCAAACAAATTCCCGAAAGTGAAAGTCGTAAGACGAGTGAGTAATAACTGAGAAAATTATAGTAGACATTTCTTCCTCCCCCCATCATAGATCATTGGTCTCGACTCCCTTTCCCCTGAAAGCCAAAGTGTACCTACCAGGTAAGATCTAACAAGGTACTGCTTACCATAAAATATTACACCCGAGTGGCATAATCTACCCAAACCCCAGCCACCGTAAACACTAAAACTCGTAGAACTCGACAAACAGGAGAAGCGGGGAGTTTTGAAGTGTTGACGTGCCGAAATACTTGAACCAATAGACTTTCTACCACCATACCCATACCTCTCCCAATCAAATAAAAATAAGCACGGCAATTCGTAAACCTCGACGTATTATATCCCAAAAGATGAGCTTCAGCACAATACATGCGTGAAACGCTGACGACAGATCAATATAAAATATGCAGAGTACTCGTAAGCTTCAGCTCCACTCAAATCCCGAGCATCCTCAACTCGTAAAGTACCGCGAATAAAAATGAACCCAGAGCGTGAGATCTGACACCACATCCCCAAGATAGGAAAGTGAATACTGTAAAGCATCGAAATATGCATGTCATCTCTCAGCCCTACTGTACAGGCAGTATGCAAGTATCCAAGCCAAGAAACTAAAAAGACAAGGTATGTATCCAGAAAGAAACAAGGTATGTATGTACTGTATCAAATTTCTCATCCGACTAAAAGAGGAAAGAAAAAACTAAACGCCATGCTTTGGTATCTTGATCATCCCGCTGACTTCCCCTCAATCTCTTATCTCAACAAACAGCAAAAAAAAAGAAGAAAGCCTCCCTCCTATATATCACACTTCTCATACACTAACATATCTATCCCCTTCTCAAACTCCAGCTCCCCAGCCAAAATCAAGATAAGCCGAGAAATACCGCCGAGATACTTGCTTTATCATATTTAACATACTTCCCCCTCCCCTTATCAACCTCATGATACCGATCCCAGAATCGACAGTAAAGCGGCTCAATCATCTGTTGAATTTCTCGTCCCGTCGTCTCTCGAACCTCTCGTTCCATATTGAGACTCTTGTGTTTTTGAACAAGGTCATCGAAACTGGCGTTGAAGAGTCGGAATTTCTCTTTGACCGAGTCCTTGTCTTTACTTGATAAGCCCTTGAGAATGGCTGCTGAGTCGATGGCAGCAGCGGATCCAGAAGGTGGACGTTGAGAACCTCGGTTGGTGTATTGTACGTCCAAGAGGTAGGTGGACGGTTCTCGCCATGCTGCGGTGTAGAGTTTGAGGGCTTTGTTTCGATGGCTGTCTATTATGGCCATGCGATTTGACAAGAGAGGTTGGAGATCTGAGCCTCTCACCAGTCGGTCGACGACTGTGGCGTTGTTGGCAAGGAAAACTCCTAGTACGGGTTTGCCTTTGAGTAATGGTTTGGCCTTGGTGTCGAGGGAGTTGAGAAGTGTATCTATGGTGTCGATACTGTACTTTGCAAATAACTGTTTTCCATCTGCACCGACATCAAAGGAATTTAGGCTGGGTATTTGATCCGAAGAGGTGTTGGCTGAATTATTGGACCGCCATCCGCCATCGCCGAGGGATATCATAATACTCGATATTGGACGTAGAAATTCGACCATGTTTTGCAATCTTGCCATTGTTTCGGATGTTATCTGCAAAGCAGCTCCATCTGGTGGAATTCCTGGTAGGGCGCTTACTCGTCGTCTTGTATCTTCAAGCAATTCGCCGAGTGACGCCTTTGCCGTCTCCCGCACCGGTTTGAGAGCAGCTGAAAAAGAGGGCTTCAATTCCCCGGTTCTGCTTTCTAGATCCTGAGACAAGCTTGAGATAACCTCGACTATTTCATAGGCCAGAAAGCAATCTGTGGTGAGATTGTTTTTGATATGAGTGTTAAGCTCCCTGATTGTCCTAGCTAGTTCCGAAATGGCTCCTTGACAAGTCAAATTGAAAACCCTTCCCCATTCGTCCCTCGAGAAAAGTGCACATATGTTATCGTATTCGGCAAGAAAAGCCCCCTCCATTCCCTTTGCATATGTTGCCAGTCCATTCGTGCCCTGTCGATAAACAGCGTCGGGCGTCTTCTTCCTCGCTGTATTGACGGAAGCGGAGGCTAGATTTTGTAATGTGTCGGAAAGATATGGCCCTCTGACATTCGCATACGCCTGTAAGATGGGAGAGTCTCCACGACTTTGTCGTACCGTTCCAGCAATGTATGAATTAATCAGTCCCAGCCTAGTTGTTTTATCTTGGGATAGCATCGGAAATGGTTTGCCCTTGGTGATATAATGTAATGGTTCCACCTTGATAGAGTCTTCTTGTAAAAGTCTTTGAAAGTGCCCCTCCAATTGTGCATTTCCGGCTTTGAGTAATCTGCTAAGGTCGGCCGCTGTTTGCTGATTCGATCGAAGGTTCGTCTGTTGCATTTGCGCAAGTGCTTGATTGACACGCTTTACGGAGCTTAGGAAGTTTGAAAGGCCAGCCTTGTCGGGACTATTAAAACAGTTAATGATGATTTCATCGTCTGCCATAGGAATACCCACCCTTTCCGAATAATATCCTCCTCATTGCTCTTGATGTCCGAGGGTTGTCGAATCCGATCGATGGCATTGAGAACCTGATCAATATCTGGATATTATTAGAAAATGCTCTTCCTGCGCAGCGGTATATACTGACTTGTCCCCAGAGTTTGCAGCTTCTGGGTGTTGCCATAAAGGGGGCCGACGGCATCCTGAACGCTCTTCCCACTGGACTCCAGGCGGGCCAGCGATGCTTGAATCTTTTTGGTTAATTGACTGGTCTTTTCGAGTCGTGAATTCAAGACCTCAACCTCTGCGCGAGCCTCCTCGTCGACAGCCTGCCTCGAACCCAAAGAAATGGCCATCTTTTGATGTAACCTGTAGGTACTCCATTCACTCAATGTCTCGTACTCCACACCCGGAGGAGCCTTTGCAGACGGCCTCGACGGCATCCTAGCAGCCTAGGCGATGACGGAGCCCCAGCGCGCCGTTTGAGGTTAGTTTTTCCGGGGTTCCAGGTTCCCCTTGGGAGCAAGTACTTGTACGAGCGTTGCGGGCCGAGATGTCAGACGTTTCCTGCGATGCGATTCTTCAGATATCGATGGGATGAAATTTGAGAGTCAAATCTATTTGCGACTCCGTGGTGGACGCAGTCGCCGAGTTAGAGATATGGAGTAGTCTGGGAGCGATGAAGAAAGTTACTCTATGTAGAGTGAAATTTGGAGAGTTGGTGGTGATGTATTGCGATCGTAAAGAAGTTGGAAGACGGAGGGGAAAGAAATCGCGGAGAAGAAGACGAAGAAAGACGAAGAAAGACGGAGGAAAAGTCGAGATGTGCAAATAAATGGTGGGTGAATGGGGAAATGATCTCAAATATCCCTTTTCCATCTACCTCTACCTTATCCCTTGATCTTCACATCCAGCCAGTCAATACCAGTACAAGACAACCAATCACTTGAGAGGGGTTATTTAGCCATGTCTGGTAGGGCGGTACATTTTACCTCGGTGTGTAAAGAGATTGTTTTAACGCTGTCAATTGAATGATACCGCATTTCTTTGGAATACAACATTAAAAGCGCTCAAAGTGTTGTGCTGGTCTGAGAGAGTATGCGGGAGGTTTTGCTCCGAAGGTCTTGAAGACCGGGAAATCGTCGGTGGCCAACTTTTCCTCCAAGCTTCCCAGCTTCAACATACGAGCACAAATCTTTGCGATTGCAATTGCAATTGCATCATTCGTTTTGCGATTCAAGCAAACCCTTGTCTTGCATACCCACATGTCGTCGATCAGCAATAATTATCAAAGGCCTTGAGCCGATCCTTCGACTTTTCTTCCTTCTTTCCACAATGTTCCGCAATCTCAATGCCTCGCCCAACACATTGAAGCAAGCTCTTGCGACCAAGCTTCAACCTTCACTCCTTCGAGCGCCATGTCCATGTCCCCGTAATCAATCAACGAATCTGCCACGAGTGCGCCTACTCTTCACAAAAACCCAAGCCAAACCCCAATCGAAAATGGCACCCACGAATTCTACGTTAATTGGAATAACATCCGTCGTCCTAACTGGAGGATTATTCTATATTCTATATACCAACGATTATGTCCAACCCCTCCCACCAACGCGATTGCGCAGCGAGATAAGGGCGCAGCGGCAAAGGAAGGAAGCGCAGAGGGAAGACAATGCAAAGGAGCTCTCAGAACTCCCATTTCGAAAGGATCCGGAGCCTTCAATCAGTTCGGCAGAAGATACCGCGTGGGGGACCTTTACTACCAACTTTGCCTCGTTCTCTTCCGTAACGGAACAATGGAGCGTCGTGAGCAGCGCGATTGTCGATTTTGTCATGCCGGAATGGGCAAAGCTGCTCCCAGAACATATCAGTAAGCTCCAGAGAGAGTTATCAATGGCGCCGGGTAGCTTAGCAGACGAGATATGGCACGATGCCCACGATCCATACCTCAACCCTGAAATCGACTTTTCGGCAAATGTCAGGGTATCTTCGGAATTATGCGACCAGGAAAAGGAATTCTTGCAAAAGCGTAAGAAGGTTACTACAGCTGCGCTTGCAAAGTACTTGGATATACCAGAAGCAGAAATTCATCCCGATGATGTTCCTACCATTGCCCTCGTTGGCTCCGGCGGAGGATTGCGGGCTCTAGTTGCAGGTACAGGGTCAATGCTGGCTGCTGATAAAGCTGGGTTGTTCGATTGCGTTACTTATACCGCTGGGGTATCAGGTAGTTGTTGGCTACAAGCACTATACCATTCTTCCTTAGGTGCCCAGCGATTTGAAAAATTGGTTGATCATTTGAAGGCTCGTATAGGGCTCCATATTGCCTACCCACCAGCAGCACTTGCCTCGCTCAATCAAGCTCCGACAAATAAATACCTGTTGACTGGCTTCGTCGAAAAGTTGAAAGGAGACCCGGATGCCGAATTTGGACTTGTGGATGTATACGGGCTTCTCTTGGCCGCACGATTACTTGTTCCAAAAGGTGAAGTTGGTGTTGAAGATAAGGACTTGAAACTCTCTAACCAGCGTGAGTTCATCAACGACGGACAAAATCCATTACCAATTTATACGGCTGTTCGCCACGAGATCCCCATAGAAGAGGAATCAACAGCTCTTGAAATTGAGACGGGCAAGCCTTCAGAAGAAACCAAGGAAAGGGCCAAGCGCGAGGCTTATTTTCAGTGGATGGAGATTACACCGTATGAATTCTTTTGCGAGGAGTTCAACGCAGGTATACCAACATGGTCAATTGGCAGAAAGTTCAAAGGCGGCAGGGACATACCTTCAGATGATACTGGGACGACTTATCTGCCTGAGCTCCGGATTCCCTTGATGCTCGGTATTTTTGGCTCTGCTTTTTGCGCAACATTATCTCACTACTACCAAGAAGTCAAGCCTTTGGTAAAAGGTTTAACTGGGTTTGGAAGCCTGGATGAGATGATTGAAGTCAGGAACGATGACCTGAGCAAAGTCCATCCTATTGAGCCCGCATCGATTCCAAATTTTATTTATGGCATGGAAGGTCAATTGCCAGAAACAACGCCAGACAACATGTACAAGGACAAACATCTACAACTGATGGATGCTGGGATGTCAAATAACCTACCAATCTACCCTCTACTTCGTCCTGGACGAGATGTAGATATTTTAATTGCCTTTGATGCTTCTGCAGATATCAAAACTCAAAATTGGCTATCGGTAGCCGATGGTTATGCAAAGCAACGAGGAATTAAAGGTTGGCCACTGGGCGTTGGTTGGCCCAAACCATCAACTTCACTAGAAAAAGCCGCCAAGGAACTGGATGAAGCAGAGTCAAGCACGGCAGCCGAAGCGAATTCAAAATTGAATGAAGCAAAGCAAGAACAAATTATAGACGCCGCGCAATCTGTGGAAGGCCCTAAACCCAGCAAGGAAGAGATCAGTGACCTTGGTTATTGTACAGGTAAGTCAGCTTCATCTCCGCTCCCTCAATCATTCGAATAAGAGTCGGAAAATCAATTCGATTATCCTAAAAGAGTTGAATAATCAGGTTTATGTTACTTTCATTCTTCTAGAAGAGTTTGGGCAATCGTAAAAGGGCAAGTGCCTTGGGATGAATTCCTGCAACCCTCTTTTCTTGGTTCTTGTAATCTCTTTCACAGAATACTAATCCCGACTTTCGTAAAACAGTATGGGTAGGAACAACTCAAGAACGAACATCATCCACTGAAGATATCCCATCAAAAGCTGTCCAAGAGGACTGGGAGTTGATGCAGCCAGACGCCGGTATCGCCGTCGTCTATTTTCCATTCATGAGTAACCCGAAGGTAGAAGGTGTTGATCCTGTAACCAGCGAGTACATGAGTACTTGGAATTTTGTATATACGGCAGAGGATATAGATAAGGTTGTGGCGCTTGCAAGAGCCAACTTTGAGGAGGGAGAAGAACAGACGAGACGTTGTGTCAGAGCTGTCTATGAGCGGAAGAAGAAGAGGAGACAGGAGCATGAGAGTGCGGAGAGGGAAGCTAGATGGCGAAGGAAGGTTAGACTGGGTATCGTGGGAAGGAAGGGGGAGGGGGATCATTTCCACTTGACTTGAAACCAAACTTTGCCATCCGAAATTTCTAACAGAACCAGCGTGGCGGAATGCAGGTACTAAACGTGCCGACCACGCCTCTGGCAGCAGACTATCAGACGACTAACGAATGCGACTAGACGAGTTTTCTAGTAAGACTTGCGGGGCGACCCAGAGGTGCCAGAATTCCGACGCTACTGAAGACGGCTTGCCGTCACCATTTCGTGTCTCGAAATTTTAGAAGAAAAATAATGGAGATGGTGACGTTAAATCCAGCACAGCTACGAGTATCTAAAAAGCATGGTCATTTTCTCGTTTCTCAATCGTCACCCAGGCCCAAGATGCGGGGATATACTTCCATGCAAATCATTGCTTATTCCAACAAGAAGTTTTAAATTAGCAATGATGAGCATCTATTTCAAGGCTGCGCTGCACATCTTTTCGTGGAGCAAGGCCAAGTTCTGCCTCCCCACACGGGATACGGGCGATCTTTGGATCGGGCGGATCTTGGAAAGCAAAGGCAAACCCGACCCGAAAAAGGGGGTTCATGCAACGAACAGCCCGCTTGTTCCGAATTCGCATTTTGTTAGCTAAGCTTTTCGTACGAGGGATCCTACTTGCAATGAGTGGTGAGGAATAATTTGGCTCCTTTAATTTTGACATTGTAGTTTATTGTTTCTGTGAGAAGTTTGGGGAGTGAGGAGAGAAAGTACGAGGTGATTTACAAGGCCCGGCCGAGATCCCAAGCAAGGTTCCCCACTCGATACGACAAGTGTACCTGACTAAAATAATGGATGGCCTGGGTGAATGGCACAAAGATGAGCTAATACGCCCCTCTTGTGCATCATCGCCTCACTTCACTCTCCCGCGCCTTGCCTCGCAGCATGGCAAAAAGCAATAAATTGACGAAGAGAATTGGAAAAATCTGTGCTTTGCGGTGCTAGGCTAGCGAATATTGCCATGCCATGATTCCATATCTTTCACGCTCGGTCCTCGTGTATTCTTGGATGAGGATGGAGCAGAATTTGTGGATGTTTGCATGAGTGAAGTCGTATTGGTGAGTGTTGTCGGCCGCGGTGTGAAAGATGGTTCTAGGTGATGCATGAACAATGAGGTGGTTTGTACAGCTTTGCAGACTGCTTTTTTGCGAGTACGGTATCATGTCTGGCGTAGGGTAGAAAATAAGAGTTAATTGAATGTGCTCTTGGACCTCTTCGACAGATGCTGTACAAGCCTCGTTAGCCGCTTCTAGCTGCGTTCTACGCGTTCTGTTGTTTGTCTCAATTCTTTCAAGTAGAACTTGGACCTGTGGCCAAGCCACCGCCTTCTCCACAGCTCCACCAGCTTCCCTTGTCTGTCTTTCCTGCTTCGCTCTTTTTCCGCAGACCACCCATGCAGCAGCTCTAGCTACTCCACCACGCCTCGGACCTTGCGCCTTCACCAGTATATAGCCTGGCCATTCCCCCCCAAAGGGCTGGACAATGGAGTTGCTGCCGGTTGCGTGAGATTCATTCCTCCCTATTTGCACTCGTGTTGGAGAAAAGGCTGTGCAAGCAAGCATCACAATCGTTCCTTAATCTATAATCATTCAATACCCAGAACCTTCGAACCGGAACTGCCCCCTCACCACCCATTCCCTCCCCGACGAAATCGAACGATCAGCCGCCCATATTGTTGTTTTTTTTTTGCTTTGCATGTTAATGGAGTACCTGGGAATGCTGGGGACGATTTAATAAAAATGAGCTGGAACCCTCGTTCATCATCGCCATTTTCGGAGTTGTTTGCCATTTTCAACTAGTCACAACAAAGGAGTGTCCCATTCACAACAATACGATTCAAGCCTGGTCCTCTCTATAAAGGTCCTTTGACTTTCGCTCTTTGATTTTGCAAAATTAAGAAATATCCACACACGAATCACCATGGATTCAATGACACCACCCCAAGCTTCACGATCGAGGAGTTCTTCGCTGGACTCCGAGTTCGACGAGGCCTACTTCTTCAAAACCTACGTCCCCCTCTCCAATCTCCCGACCCCGCCACTGTCTTCCCACTCCACCTCCCAAGCCGAATCTGCAGAAGCACGGCTTGCATTGGGAGAAAATCTGGACCCGGATCTCTTGGGTATGTACATTTCCCCAGATTCTTAATCTGCGGATAAAGAGAAGAAGCATAGGCTAATTGTATGATATTGCACCAATCCAGGTCCCGCAACCCATCTCACGAATCTCATACCCTCCTCCACCTCGCTGACCGCATCCTGTGTTCCGCTCGTCCATTCCATCCTCACGCGTGCGGAGCTCCCACTGGAAACTATAGCTTTGGCTGTGTGTATACTCGATTCCCTGAATTCCCGTTTCGCGCTGGCATGGCGGCAGGGTCTTCCTCTTGCGGCGCCGTATCCGCCGCTGCCATTTGGACAGTTTGATGAGGAGAGGGAGGAGAAACAACATATTGACTCTGTGCATCCGGAATTAATCGTCCTCGCTGCTCTGGCTCTCGCTGTTAAATTCCTGGATGATAAACAACAGACTACGAGGATGTATGCTAGTATCTGGGGGAAGGATCTCTGGACGTGGGATCAGGTTAATTTTACGCAACGGGTTATTCTTGAGAATTTGGGATATCGACTTCTGCCGTTGTGGGAGGAGAGGATTATTTTGGAGGCTTTGGGGGATATGAAGAGGGCTGGGGGACAGGTTTCTCCGGATGTTGGGTCGTGTGATGATTGGAAGTCAGACTCCAAACATTCCACCTCCTCTAAGGACTCGAAGAGTTCTAAGCACTCCTATTCCTCCAAGGGCTCGAAGCATTCGAAGGCCTCAGACAGCGGCCAGAGCAGCAACACCCCTGCAACAGTCGGGTGGGTGTACAACTGGTGCGGAACAACCAATTACACGGATCATCAAGATGTTCCTTTTCTACGACCAATCAGGGAACGTAATTTTCGATGATTACCCTTATATCTCTTGTAGTGGCTGTACTGGTAAATGTACTTCCCTTTGCAATCATCTCGTGGATCCTTAGTCAGAGGGAGTAATCGTCGGATCCACCAACTACGGAACGGACACGAGCAGATAGAGCTACTACTTATAAATTTTTAATCATAAACTTTTAATTATAAACTTTTATCGATTTCCTTACTAGATTATACCAAAGAGTGAATGAATAATGATTTCTATTAAAAAATTAAAGCTATTTATATCTCTTCAAGTATCTCTACTCTATCTCTACTACTAGAATTAGCTCTATCTTAAGCCTTATTCTTATTCTTCTCTATCTTACTTATAAGATTCTCTTCTTATATATTCTCTCTTCGTATATCTCTCTTATACTTCTTCTTAATTATCTATAGCTTAACGTGTTTCACAAGCGAGCTGGCCACTTTTCAAACTTTATAACAATCATCAACTTCTAGTTATATTATCTCTACTAAACAACGCCTAAATGTCTTCCAACGAAAACAAGATCAACTTAGCTATCTAAGCACTCGAAAACGACGCGTCAATTACCCAACGAAGCGCTGCGAAGGCCTATGATGCCCCTCGATCTACTATTTCAAGCCGACGCGCCAGAATCCAACTAAGACGCGATTGCGAGCCCAATTCGAAGAAACTTACGAAGCTAGAGGAGGAGGCGATAATTAGGCATATATTAAAGCAGGATTCGAGAGGGTTTTCGCCTATAAAGGATATAGTGCGAGATATAGCCAACAACTTACTAAAGGAGCGCGACAAGCAGCCTATAGGCAGGAACTAACCAGACAACTTTATTCGGCGTACACCTAAGCTAAAAACTCGATAGAGTCGTTCTTATAATCATCAGCAAGCTTTGACTAAAGATCCGCGGATCATTAGCCCATAGTTTACACTTATACAGTCATTTAAGGACAAACATGGTATTATAGACGAGGATATATACAATTTCGACGAAACTGGTTTTATAATAGGTGTTATATCATCTTAGCTTGTTATTACAAGTTCAGAGATACACGGGAGACGTAAAAAAGTTCAGCCAGGCAATCGCGAATAGGTCATAGTTATTCAAGGAGTTAATACGACAGGTTAGGTAATAGTGTTAATACGGAAAGAAATCACAGATCTTCGCGAGGTAACTAAGCGTAAGAGTCGTAAAAGGAAATATATTCAGAGTCAAGAGACATTAACAGTAGAGGAGGTAATTAGTTTAATTACTCCCACAGAAAATAGCGATCAGGAGGGTAGCAGAGAGATAAAAAAGAAGGTTCAGGCAGAGAGGCACTATAGGCGTTGTAGCAAAATTGGACACAATTCTCGTACTTGTCAAGTAGAAATAGTAGATACCAAAGATAGTGACGACTCTGAATAATCTTATAGTATCTTATATAATATAATAGCTTATTCTGGTGTTGAGTAATTTGTATTTAAAAATAAGTTGTTCGGAAAAGTGGCCAGCTCGCTTGTGAAACACGTTATATATAGTCTTAATCTAATTCTCTCTACTTCTAAGTATAATAGCTGTTACGGGCCGAATGTAATGAGGTCAATGGATAAGGTGGTATTATTACAAAGAGAATTAACTAAGGATGGAAGTCTATTCTACGTGCGAAGAAAGGGGTTTTGTACGCATAAGCCACATGTAATTACCGGTTGTTGGAACGCTGTTGGAACCCCTTGATAAGTACGAAACATTTTTCTTTTCGCCATAGACTGACCAAGCTAATAACGGTCAGGCTTCCCGTCCCTCGAGTAACAGGAAGGCGATTCCATTCTCCCCTCCACATCATCCCAGTATGACGGAAGCAGCCCAACAAGAAGATATAGGGCAATATTGGGAGGACAAGAAACCCGCCGACCCAACAGCCGAAAACATAGAGTTCGATAAGAAAGCCAACAATGGCCAGGCTTCTAATCCCCCAAGAAAATTCGTCGCGGTTCCGGAGCCTCCTGGATTTTCATGGGAACAACGAGAAGCGAACATTAAGCAATATTGGAAGGATAAGGAACTCGCTGACGAAACCGCCAAAAACACAGAGTTCAACAAGAATATTACCAGCAGCGCCTCAGCTAACTACGGCCAGGCTTCTCTCCCTGGTATGGAAGAAGCCCAACAAATAGGCAACAGGCAATATAAGGAAGACAAGACACTGGCCGACCAAACAGCCAAAAACACACAGCTCGGCAAGAAGATCAAATGTAAGTCAACAAGTCTTTTAAATCATAGCATCCTTGGATCTGTGCTAATTAATATACTGGAACAGGGGCCGACTTGCCCTACTCTATTCAACTGAAAGAGTTTCGTGCACGGGTGAAATAAGCCAGACTTCCTACTGCCCGTTTGGACGTGGAGGCGGACGGGGCAAGCGGCCCAACCACCCTTCGCATCTCAATCGCCCACCTTTACGTACTATCTAGCTCTTGGGCATAGTCTTCCCTTCTAGGTCTTCGAAACCTTCGTCAAATTCGTAGACAGGAGGTTGTGGTGATCGGCGGACAGAGACACGAATAGAATCATACTCGCGTCTTTGTAAAAGACAGGTCGGGCGTCCTCTCGTGTGCGGTGTGGTCGCAGCTTCTGCTTAAGTCCTGCGTTGAGCGTGGCGATACTCAAGTGGAAAACGGAATTGTCAAGAAATGGGCTAATATGCAGCATTTGTGGATTTATACGTTCTACGAGAAAATGGTTGTTGACACAACGGGCCGCAACCAACCTCCTCATTGAGCTTTCTATGAACCTACTGAAGAATCGAGACATGTTAGGTCATGTTTGAGTAACACTGCTTCTTGGTCAATTGTAAATAAACGTAGTGACATGCTCTTCCTTGATGAAGCTCTCAACTACGTGCGAGAAAGACAAGATATATCTGTTGTGAAAGCTCCACTCGGTATCTAATTATTCATACCTGCCGTGCCTTTCCCTGTGTTCCCTTGATTTATTCTCCCCCGAATAGAAGGCTTCTTTTTTATCAATGAATATCGTTGCCTAGACAGTACTGATTGGATTCGACCTGTTCCGAACAGTGGTAATCAGGCCAATAATAGTTCGGATCTGATGCCCCGCACATTCTCAGCCGCACTCAGCCTTGTAGGGCGTAGTTTGGCGCTCCTACCCCTGTAATCCCCAATTTTGCAGATCTGGGGGAGGCTGTGTAAAGTCCCAGAAATATAGTTTGGAAAGTGATGTATTGTAGACCAGTGAACCAGAATGCCCCGAAGGATACGGCAAATTTGTGACGACATTTAAGGGGGGGGAGGTGGAAGGCCATACTAAATGCCTGAGGTTGCAGAAGGCTAGGGGGTGTGGTGACTGGAGTTTAGGTTGGTTAGCTGACCCCCGAAAGCAGCGTCCAAACCCCTCGAATCCAGCAGCTCGCTAACTATCTCACTGTGATAGAAAGTAATCAGAAAAAGGGTTAGCGCAATGAACAAAACTCCAGGTCTTTCATATATTTAAAAACCCAAAATAGAGATATCTCATGTTTTCATTCCATCGTAGCAAATAATCTATCCCACAACCCCCTCCCAAAAACCACAAAGTTCAGTTCTCATGTCTCCTAAAAAGCAACGCCTACGCTGATATCATCTACAATGCCCATCTTCCCGTCAAGAATCTAGAAAATTCGATTCAACGACCAAAATGAAAATGAAAATGAAAGGGGTCAACATAAAACCATGGTTACGAAGAATTCACAAGCTTCTTCGCAGCCTGTATATGTCCAAGTCCATGTTCGTGAGGATTCTTCATCTCATCCTGTGGGACTCCACCCGGAAGGTCCCCGGTAGAAATTTTGGAAACCCCTCCTATGAGTTCCGAGAGGTCTGTTGGAGATTTGGTGGTGTTATGACTAGATGCCAATTAGCTAAGTTCCAATTTCGAAAAGAAATTAAAAGGCATGCAACTCACGCACCCTCTTGTTGGCTCGTTGTAGCCGCCCGGTGAGGAGTAGTCGAAGAAGCCGTATCAAATCCGGTGTTCGCAGCTGGAAGTGTAGGATCTGAAGCGCTCTCACCCAGATCCCTCATCGATGGTAATTCATCAACTTCCACATCCACCTCTTCTCCATTCGGTCCACATGCCTTGACACCTTCCTCCGAATCACTTTCCCCGTTGGCATTACTTTTCTCGCTGCTTGCCTTGCTAACTTCAGCACTAGCAGGACTCTCAGTTCTCAATCCCAAATCTTTTCCAAGTCCAGGGGAAGTCTCATTCCCTCCCTTCCAATCCGCTGGAGCCATTTGGGGAACCGGACTATCGATACCGGGTTCGTGAATCTCTTCTTCCTTGACTTCTTGTCCGGGTGGAGTGTATACTTTCCAAACCACGGCCAGTTTATCGAAAGCCCGTGTTCCTTTTCTACTGCTCCCCTTGATACCATCCATTTTATCCCATTCGATTTCGAAAACTCCATTTTCGTCAGGCTTGCCGTTTTGTTCTGGACCACGGCCTTCGAAATATGTGTTGAACCATACGTGTGCTACAGCAGTAACCATTGTCCATCCCATAGATGCCTTATTTCTTCTCTCGAAATCGATGTTAATATCGGAGGTAGGTAAGATAACACGAGTGGACGGTTTGAATATAACTGCGTTGCCGCCTGATTCAGAACCTGTGGAATCGACAGATGTGGTGCTCTCTTTCTTTTCTGGTGGACTGAGTTTCTCGTTGCTTTTCCATGGTGTGGGCATGGTGCTGGTGCTTGAGCCATCGACTTGAGGTGGTGTGGTTTTTGTGGATGTAGGCTTCTTGATATCATCGAGATCCATCTGAGTACTGGTTTTCGACTTTCCAATCTTGGCTTCGTTCTGGAAGCCCGCCATATCAGAAATCATGTCCTTAACCCCTCCGCCTCCAGGAGCATTTCCCTCCACAATAACTCTCTCCTTCTTGGTGAAAACGTGGAAAAGCTTTATCGTCTTCCCCTCATCCACATAACCCTCCACCTGAACCTTCACCCCATCCCTCAGTCCCCAAACATGAACCTCCATAATCTCAATCTGCCTCTCGACATATATCTTATTCGATTTCGTCCACCGTTCCACGTAACCCACCCATCTCAACTGACTCGGTATCGAAACACCCTGTCCAAAACCAGGCCTCATCCTCCGCTCCGTAAACCTCGCCAGAGCCTCAGCAGGATCCCAACCACACTCCGAAATCAAATACGAACAAGCCATCGTCCCACTCCTCCCCTTGCCCGCCTTACAATGCACAACCACAACCCTCTTCTTCCCGTCCTTGCCCTCTTCATTCAGCCAATTCCTCATACCGCCCATAATCATCGGCACCAGTCTGAAAGGAGGAGGATGATGATCCGGCCATGGGTAATGCCATACCCTCCCGTAGACTTCACTATCTGGATATCCTGTCCCTTCTGCGCGGAACTCCCAGATCGCCCATTCTTCTCCGTGTTTGTAATCTAGGAATTTGACGAGTTGGTGGAGGGGGTTTCGGTATGCGCGTTGAGGGTAGGTCCCTGAGGGACCAGAAGTTGCGATGATTTGGTCCGTCACTGTAGGCAAAGAATCAGTATGAGAACCCTAGGCTTATATCAGAAGCTCCATACCAGCACATGAGAGCCAGTATGCCAGCAAAAGCTCCAAGAGCATAGGGAAAGCAACGTACCGTAACACAAATCCAGCCCAGCCTCAGGGTGTCTCGACCTAGGTCCCGCAACAATCTGTCGCAAAATAGAAGCCATATTCTTTTTCTTTCCTCTCTGCACCTTGTAATTCGGTATTAAAATAAGAAGGGGGTTCAAGAAGAGGGTATTTCTGAATCAAAGAACAAATGGTCGCTGCTTGTTCGTGGTTGAAGGTTTTCTTGGCCCAGGGCTGGATCAGATGAACTGTGGAGAGACCAACGTCATCGGCGCTGCTGGTTCGCTTGTTTTTTCTGGGGTACAAGTATTCACAAGGAAACAGGCTCCACCCCTGTTGCTTTGTTATTTAAGGACTTGGTTTACAATAACTTTATACAGAGGCTCAGAAAAATACCCATCTTTGAGTTTGGTCTGTCGATGATAGATGGTAGGTACTTGAATAACAGGCGCTCAAAGAATCACAAGGGTACCTCGAGCGAGGAGAATCTGCAAGCTGATCAACGCCGCGATAGATAATAAACTCTCGTTGTTCTAGTAACAACTGTCCTAGAACTTTCGAAAAAACTGCTTTTCAATCCACCGCCAGCCAAAACCAAAACAAGAACAGCCTTCAAATTTTCCCCAGCCTTGAATTTCCGACATCGCTTCCGGGAAGACAACTCTGATAGGAAAACTTAGCCAATTCTAAACCATTCTCGCAACACCCCGAAAAAGGTTCACATGCCAGTCTCCAAAGAAACCTCCGAGTCCACCTCCCTAATCTCAGCAAAAGCCAAAAAAGCTACCGTTCAACATGCCATGAACCTAGCAATCGGTAGTTCCCGCTGATACGGAAAAAAAAGACACAAGATGAAGCAACCTCATTCTATCAATTCGTTGCAGACCAACTACAAAAGAACAACCTTACCATCAACCAATTCGTAACTCTTGCATCTGCCCAAAAGCGGGACGAAGAGGCCCGGGTTAAACGGTTATTCACAGCGGAGTTTTTCCAATATAGTCCTGATAGTGATTGGATGCAGGAGGCAGTGGGTGAGAATCCAGCTTGGATATATGTTCCGGGAATGAGAGATTGGCATGTAAAAGGCGCTTTTTATTCCCTCTCACGTAGGTATCAATTCTATCTATACAGGTATGGTTTCTAATAAAATCAGGTACAATCACTAAAGCTACCCAGCTGCAAACCGAGTCGTTCGAGGGCAACGAACTGCAGTCTGAGTCTACAAGGTTGAACAGTCAAGAATGACGTCTCTCTTTGAATATTGATGAATGGTATGTGAGTTTGATGGCTTTCTGAGAAGGCCGCTAGTTTCTGGGGTATTATGAAAATGGTTTATTACTTAATAGCGGGATGGAAAGCACTAATATGGAAATGTGAGGTTATAACAGCAGATTTGATTGTGAGATTTGTTTCATGAAACCCAGAAAACTAATTCTCAAATTCATTTGATCAATTCAGCTAACATTCAAACTCCATCAATTACAAGGGCGCAAAAAATGGACAAGTCTACCAAAACTCAAGCCTACTACAACTCCATTTCGCCAACTTTGACATTTTGTAAGAGAAATGCATTACTCTGTAGTTTTTTTTGTTACCAGTATTGATGGCACGCCATTTCGAAACAATTAGAGCAATTTACAAAAATCCCATATATTTGGAACAAATTCCGAACGATTTGAGCCAAAATGTTTCCAAAAAGGGAATCACATGATGGACCCATAAATCTAATGCCTCATATATTAGGCGTCAGTAGCTATGACGCTTTTGAAGCTTTCCAGCAATCTCGCGACAACACCCCTCCACTCAATTGACAGCTAGATAATGCTTGCAAGATGCCGCCAAAAAAGAAGGGCAAAGGCGTCGCAAGAGCGGCCTCAACGCCGGTGGCAGATGACGACACAGTAATGGTAGACTCTCCCCAACCGCAACCTGTCAAAGAGACGCCCAAACCAACCTCCGATATTCTGAAGGACCCTTGGACCGACGAGCAAGAGACATCGCTTTTCAAAGGAATCATTCGATGGAAGCCAGCAGGTTGGTAAACTCCAAATCCTTCTGCGAAACTCTACTTATTGAATCCCAGGTATGCACAAACATTTTCGTATGATCGCAATATCAGAACACCTCCGCAACCACGGTTACGACCCCACAATCGAGAAACACACACGCATCCCTGGTATATGGGAAAAACTGCGGACAATGTATAATCTAGACATCATCGATAAACAAGAAACCTCCTTCGACTACGAAGACGGCGATGATAAATTCTTCGAATTCAAACTCCCAGAGGAGGAATATGAGGAAGCGATGTTTTTGAAGGGGAAATTAAATCCGAGTGAAGCTTCCTCTTCGCCGCCCAGGATGGAACGATCGCCTTCTTTGCCGCCGGTCAGGAAGAGGAAGAGGGGTGATACAGTGACGAGGAATCGGGCGAGTACGGTGGAGGATACGGATGAGCCAAGGACTTCGAGGACTAGTAGCCCGGCTGCGACGGGTAAGGCGACGAGGAAGGGGAGGGGCGCGAATAGGAGTATGGGGAGGGTGAAGGCGGAGAGTAGTGAGAGGGCGCCGAGCAAAGATACTACGATGGATGAGGATGATGGGACAGAGGAAGGGGGAGAGGAAGAAGACGAGGACGAGGATCGCGAATCTTCTCCTAATCCTAAGCCTACGAGTAAATCGACTTCCAAAGCGAAATCTGGGACACCTTCAAAGACTCAGGGGGCTGCTCCGAGGAAGAGCAAAAGGAAGAGATAAACTTTTGAGGGTGTAGCAGAATGAACGGGACAGTACATTCATTGGACTTTGCAAGGGCCTCCTTGTGGGAGACTTCAAAGTGGCATTCGATTTTGGAATGACTGGCCATGGTGGGGAGGATGAATACCTCTGCATCTTCACATGCACTGTATCAAAACTGTCAGAGTACGAGATGCGCCATTGCAAAAGGAGCATGGTTAGAGTGATATGCGATGAAGCACCTCCTCGGAACTGTACCTGTATCAAGCAATTCTGTGAGAATCCATTGAGGGCAAGGACTGAGAAAACCATTGTGCTGCTTCGCGTGGTTTTGGTCCAATAGTGCTCGATATCGAATCACGTAGTCTTTCGTGCCTGTTATTGGCTAGGGAATGGTGTGGATACTTCTGCCAACGTATCAACAGTCACATTAAAAATAAAAGGCGCGATTTCAAGGAACCCCATCGATTTCAATGTTACTTTCGAAGGTTGAATTGGATCTTTAAGCGAGTTACCTGTCTTCTCGGGCAATATCGCGTTGCACAGAAACAGCGGCATTAAACACATTTGGTTCATACCATCCTTTGTTCTCGTTGTTCTGACTTCCTTGGGCAATTTAAGTAAGTGCCCTAGAAGATTAGAACAATTGGAACACTCTTGGGACAATCAAGACAGTTGAAGAACGAAAACTGCCGCTTTTGGAGGATCCGCGAGAAAATTCTGCAGTTGGGTGAGGGAAAGACACGAGTTATACACGAGTGCTCGCGCCAAGAGAAAAGTGGTGATCTTCAAGCGTGGAGATGATGATGGTGTTTCCACCAAATCTTTTTTACGCGGAAATCGCGATAGAATGGCAGATTTCATAAGCGATATGAAACTCTTCCTTTTTCCTACGCAGGTACGGAGTTTTCCCATTTCACAAGCATGAAACAGGCGCGCTGTTCTCTTCTGGACCTAAATACATAACAAGAAAACAATACTTTTATACTTTCCCCACCAAAGATACCAAATAGCAACGGTTACCAGCCACGAAGCGCGTCTGTTGGTGTGAGTTTCGCGTGGCCTCGACCAGCCTCCTCACCGCTAATTGGCGCATTTCAACCTCATGCATGACCTCTCCCCTTGTCACCCCCTCTTTAGCCGATGCAAGCTCTCCACTTCAGATGCATCTCTCTGCATCTCTCCACAAGTGTTTCGTTTCAAGAGTTGTTCATTGGGCTGCAAAGATGCAGAGCGAGAGTCAGGCACAATAGCTGCAAGTGAGCTGCGCCACCTCGATATGCATCTAAGCTGCTTCGATCCAGTAGACGCGAGAGAATGGGGAAACACGCATCGTGATCTTTTCGCGTTTTCTGGAGGACTCAAGAAAGATAGACTGCTGGTGTTGTGCATGTGCATGGCATACAGCGGTAATACAAGAGAAAAATGGATGAGTGAGTCACAGAGGGCTGGTCAGGTGATTTAGTGGTTGCAAAAGAGAGAGAAGACTATGAGGCATTTTTATCTGATATATGGCCGGGGGAAGGGCCTGAGGTGACTCTATTTCCTTCTCTTCATTTCTTGTTTAATGCCGGTTTTTTTCGTTGTGGTTCTTGTATGACTTTGCTGTGAGATAAGACGGATGAACAACAACTCATATCTCATAACACCGTCTACTATTACTGCATTGCATCATACATACTTCTACATTCAATACAACCAATCCAATTCAAACAGAAATTTAAGTCTTGCCGCTATTTTTCAATTTCAACAAATCAACTTCTTGTCGATATCTTGCCGCGCCTTAGTCCAGTACTGCTATAGCCCCTCAACTTTCCCCAACGACATGCGCAAGTTATGGCCGTCTCTAGCCCAAGATTCGTCAACCTCTGGCGGGACGATAACATCCGTTCAGTTCTCCTCTCACATCTTGACACCAATACGATTTGCGCTTTACGCCTCACAAATACCAAATGTTGCGACTTCACAACCCGAGACCTTTTCAAGAGAACCCGCTTGACCTTTACTCCCAGCTCGCTTACTCGACCTTCCCGTGTCGAGGCACTCTCAAGAATCGGTCCTTATATCGAACACCTTACTTTCTCCATGCCACATACACCAGACACCTTCCTCCCACCACTCCTCAATCCGACAAATGGCCATGAAGTCAACTTTTTATATACCCCTCATACCACCACAACTTCCGTTATTGCACGACCAAAGTATGGGTCTCCGGAACTTGGGGATTTGTTGACACAACAATATCCTCCTATTTTTCACGCCGCGACAAATGTTCCGGCTTTCATCAGTGCCATGGGCAAGATGTACAACTTGAGACATCTCACCATTTCCTGTCCAGGACAAGATCCTGCCCAGAGATACAGACGTGATTGTGTGGACTACGCACTTATCAGTCTTCGAATCGCCATTGAACGATCACCTCTTATTCGCTTGGAGAAGTTGAGCCTCAGCCACATCCATGCTTCAGGTCTGCAGTATCTTCGTCACATGCCAGGGTATGGGAGTACCCCATCTGCAGGTCGAAGGTGGAAGCAGATCAAGAAACTCAACATCGTCATGGACTCTTGGGATTTCCAGGGTTCGAGACCGGGTCTGGATCATCTCAAGATACTTGATGATTATGTCCGGAACTTTTCAGAGGGACTTGAAAAGATCAGCTTTGGATGGAATGGAAGGAAAGGTCCTTGTCCATTGACTCTGTTCACTGATCCCCTTTTCGCTCCTCCGAGAAAGACGGCAAAGTTGTTTGCGGAGGTTACTTCTCCCATGTCTCCTTTGCCTGAAGCACCTAGACGACAGGCAATGCACTTCCCAAAGCTTCGGTACATGCAAGTCCGCAATGCTTCAATGTCGTCTGGCCAAGTCGCCGATTTCATCTTGGAGCATCGACGCACAGTCAAAGAATTTGACTTTGAGAATGTTTTCTTGATCAATGGAGGTGTATGGGAAGATGCTCTATCTCCATTGACAAGAATCAGTGGAAACGACGAGTGGATGTCTCAACAAAGTTCCTCAGACGTCGACAGCTTCACTCAAAGCCAGGAAGAACTGGATTACCTCGAGGAACTCGACGAAGTCATTGATACCCTCTCCCGGGGCAATCTCTCCGACAGCAACTTAAATGATTGGCCTTTACCACCAGTACCCATTGAAACTCCCTCCTCGGTTCATGCAACCAAAATCAAGAAGAGAGTCAGGAGACGCAAACGCAAGCAACATCGCGAACACAAGGAGCCTGAACCAACTCCAGAGCCGAAACATGCACCAAAACAAAAGAAATCTTCACATACCCTTCGCCCAGTCATATCACGACCCATAATCTCAAACCCCATTCCCATTCCACCCGTTCCCCCTCTCCCAGGTCCATTCGTGGATCTCCTCCCCACCACAACATTCAATCCCAACACTCAAGGTGTACAAAGAAATCTGTCGCAAGAAGCGGCGAGACAGGAATTAGCCGATGATCCTGAGAAGAGGGTTTCGGCGTTGAAGAAAGCGAAGGAGGCGGTGTTAAGACAAATGGGCAAGGAGTTTTGTGTTAATGAGGGAGCAAGTGAGAGGAAGGGGAGTGTGAGGGGGCTTTTTAAGAATACTTGTTCAAGTGGGTGGAAGAGTAGTGCGATGTTGGGAGGTGGACATGAGAGTCGGACTGCGTTGGTGCCGTTGATGTTTAGTCGGTATTGATAGTGTATACTGTAGGGGGGAGTTGGCGTATGTGTGATGGGGGATTGTAGTTATGAGTAATGAATTATGCTTGTGCCTTGAAAATTTTCTCTCTTTGATTTTGATTGTGGGAGTGTACAATGTAAACGAAACTCTTCCGTCCTCTCATAGATAGTAAAAGCGGCAGTAAATACTTCAAGTTCGTACCTGCCCTGCAACTCAAGTAACTTTCAAATGGAAATCAACTCGAACAATCAACTTCGTTCTATTTTAGGTTATCCTATTTAACAGCTTTTTATGAAGATACTATTCTAAAAATGCTAGATCAATACTCCAATTGTTCGTTGTCGTAACTTCATTCGTTTATTCTAATTATCTCAACTTTGTTAGGTAAACTAAATATATAAACGAACTTCCAAGTACTTAGTGAAGTCGGGTTCATCCTAAATGTTAATCGTTATTTTCGTTATGACTTAGTCGAATAATTGAATTAAATAACTGAACTGCGGCGTTTTATTTTGTACTTATCGAACTTCTTGTAGTGTTATTCACGGTTTGTCTTCTGATTTGTAGGCCACCTATCGATAGCCACGAAAAAAAGGCTAAAAAAAGGCTTACAAATAGTAGGTTACCTGTAAATACCTTATCTCATAATTGAAATTGTAGGATGTGTTGCTATTGCTAGTTTACCTGGGAATCTGATAATAGCTCTAAAGAAATTTACTTAAACTCTTCACAGGTTACCTAGGGATAGGTGGTAGTGCTATTGGTGGGTCACCTACCAATAGCCACGAAAAAACTTCAGCGCATTGGTAGGTTGCCTCAATGCCTCGCGGTAGACAATAAAAGCTGCAGTAATTCGTACCTGCCTACCTTGCTCGTTGTCCCAAGTTTCTAGGGTAATACAATGTTGGGACAATTGTATATTAACTCATCCCAAATAGCTGGGTAATATCTAAAAAGTGTGGCACAAACGACCTATTTACTGCCGCTTTTCTTTTCTACTGCGAGATTGCCTACAAATAGCTTATTTCACAATTGGAGTTACCCATTGCTAGGTTATCTGGGAATAGCTACAGATAAATTTCGTACTCTTCCTAGGTTACCTGGGGGTAGGTAGCCTGCTAATAGCCTGATGAATCATCCCACAAAAAAAATACAAGGCGACCTTCGTTTTTTGGTATAGATGTGGAACAATGAGAGCTATCTATCTATCGTTTTTCTTGCCTTGAGTGTTCTTTCTAACTTTCCAATGTTAGGGATAGGGTCAAACACTGGGTTGTGCATTAGTAACCCTTTGGTTGGGAGTCCAAAGACCTGGTGAACTTCATTTCATCTCAATTTTTAATGTCACCAAATTTCTGTCAAAAAATGTGGGCGACCTCGTAGATATCGTCAATGCCCAGACTTTCTTGCAGGTGCGGCTTCAGGGGCAGTTGAGCTGATGGTGGGGTAGCAGCTTGGTATCACGGGACAGAAACCCCGAGGATTGTTTGACTCACACGGTGCAATTAGAAGTTATTCATCTTAATTCTCACCGCTGAAGAGGATACCATAGCCAATACATTTTACTGAATTTGTTATCGCCTTCCCAAATGTTGTGCCTATCGGAGAACCCCGCGGTGGGGTACCTTGCGAGTACCTGGGCCGAGGAGAGTACAAATAGCTACGTCGACGCTTACACATATTTGCTGTAAGACGAAGCACTTCCTGATCTTGATCTGTGGTGCGAGTTGGAACTTTTGCATGCCTATTTTGGCTAGAGCTTGCGCATCAACTCACCGTTATTTCCTCCAACCCTCATCCAACCTCTCTACACCCAGAACAAGTCAACAAAATGGAAGCCCGAATCAAAAACATCAATTCCTGGCCTTCTTCAATGGCAGATGAAGAGTGGGAGGAAGTAGCAGCTGGAATTCCCACTGAAGAAGAACCATTCATCAACCAATATGTATCCGGACGTGAAGCCCTCATAGCCCAAGAGAAAAAACAACGAAGCGGTATTTCCTCCCCCACCTATCTACGAATCAATATACTAACCATTCTACTTGACAGACTTCGCATTCCGCCAATCTCTCTCCCCAATCGCCCAAAAAGCCTGCGGTATTGTCCAGAAAATACGAGACCATGAAGCAGCAACAATATGGAACAGCGGACTTGAAGATATCCTCGCTCAGAAGATTGGGGCCAATGTATACCCGGGAATGATGTTTTCTCTCGCGAAAGAGAGGATGGAGAGTACGGATTTGTGGAAGATTATGAAGAAGATGCCAAAGGGAGCTTTGTTGCATGCCCATATGGATGCTATGGTGGAGTTTGATTATCTTTATGGGGTATTGCTGGAGACAAAGGGGATGCATATCTTTTGCGAGACAGCTTTGGATACTGATGTTGCTCGAAGTGGTGCACCAATAAAGTTCAGATTTCAGGTGAAGGATAAAGGTATGTTCAGTTCCTGGAGCTCATTTTCGAGTATGTCTAATCGAAATAGTGGATGGTCCATCAATTTGGAGCCCAGAATATTCTCCTGATACTCCTGTTCTCCTCACACAAGCCGCGGATGCATTTCCAAGGGGCGGCAGAACGGGTTTCATTAATTGGCTGAAAGACCGCACCACAATTACCAATACCGAGTCAATTGAGCACCACCACGGCGTTGATGCTGTGTGGAGGAAGTTCTCCTCGTGTTTTGGAATTCTCAACACTATCATGTTCTACGAGCCTATTTTCCGACTCTTCATGCGGAGGATGCTGAAGCAATTACTTGAAGATGGTGTGAAATGGGTAGACTTGAGAGTTGCATTTGTCTTCCGTTATTACAAAGAGGGCAAGGAGGAGCCGGAAGATACTTACCATGAGATGTTCCGAGTCTTTGGAGAAGAAATTGAGAATTTCAAGAAGTCTGAGGAAGGCAGAGGCTTTTGGGGTGCGAGAATGATTTGGACTGGTCTTCGTATAATGGATACGAGGAAGATGATTGAGGATATGGATGCGTGTATCAGCATCAAACTGGCCTATCCACATCTTGTCTCTGGATTTGATCTAGTTGGGCAAGAAGACGCTGGCAAACCTTTGAAGGATGTTCTCCCAGAATTGTTCTGGTTTAAGAAGCAATGCGCTCAAGAAGGCGTCAACATCCCCTTCTTTTTCCATGTAAGACCCCAATTTCTGCCCCTCTTAAGTGTTTACTAATGTTTGATACAGGCTGGGGAAACACTCGGTGATGGAAGTGATACAGACCAAAATCTCTTCGACGCCGTCCTCTTAGGAACACGCAGAATCGGTCACGGCTTTTCTCTTTACAAACACCCTCTCCTCATCGACATGATCAAGGAGAAGAAGATTCTTGTAGAAAGCTGTCCTATTTCAAACGAAGTCCTCCGCCTCTGCGCATCAATTATGTCCCATCCGCTACCAGCACTCCTAGCTCGTGGAGTCGCGTGCTCACTTTGCAACGACGACCCCGCCATCCTTGGACAAGATACTTCTGGCATGACTCATGATTTCTGGCAAGCTGTACAAGGCTGGGAGAATCTCGGGCTTGCGGGACTTGGATCGCTAGCAGAAAACAGTGTAAGGTGGGCGGCTTTCGAGGATCAGAGTAATAGTGAGTGGGTGCAGGGGATCAAGGATGCTACTTTGGGCTCTGGGATGAGGGCTGAGAAGATGAAGGAGTGGTCTATTGAGTGGGAACAGTTTTGCTTGTGGATTGTTACTGAGTTTAGTGATGACGAGGAGTAAAGAAATAGGTTTGAAGGGGGAGGCGGTGTGATTTTTGGGTGGAGTGCATTCGAGGTGTATAAAGGCGTTCAACAACAAAAAGGGGTATACCTGGGTAGAGGTTGCATGAGAGCGAGACTCTCAATCTAATTTCAACATTAGCGATTATATATTTGTTTTACAGAATAAGTTCAGTTAAAAATTGTGCAAGCTTCCAACTTCAGCAGAAAAACAACAGTACAATAATTTGTAACCTTTTTGTAAAAGCGGCAATAATTATATCAGGCTCGTACCTGCCCATCTAACTCTCATTGTGCCAACTTTCTAGGGTAATTTGAAATTCTCCTAAAAACTTGGAACAATTTCAAATATTAACCCAATTCAATTATTCCAATAATTTAGAATAACGAAAGCTGTTTGCCCACAAGGATGGTGTAACAGGTTGTACGAGGTGGATTCTTGAAGTGAATACTGGTTGTACAACAAGCCACAGTTGAAGCCACAAACGTACAATGCGTAACTATGGGGATTTACTTGTGTTATGTTTACAAATAACAAATTCTACGTGAAGTACAAAACTATTCTCATTTATGTACATTGTTCACGTGAATTAAACCACACAGCCTCCTTGCATGGCCGGGATGATTTCTTATCGATAGGGGCCCACTGTTATGGCATGCTTGGGGTGACTTGACTTTGGGATGCCTTGTGACTGCGGTTGCACTGCAACAACACCACGCTTGTGAATAAACACCACCACTTTTAAAAGTATGTGTTGTTGGGCCTGCCCGTCCTTACCAAAGACGCCAGCCTCCAAGTCACCTTTGACTCTGCATTCATTCACAACCTCTCCCTAATAATGAAACCCACGCCGGGCATATCGATATCGATATCGCATCGCCATCGCCATCGCTTGATATTGTACACGAGCTTGTCTGGATCAGGAGGCAGCACACCGAGAACACCTGCAGTTTTTGACACCCGACCTGCTGTTTCGGTACATTGGCTGTAAGCCCCGTACATCAGATCGCCTCCTGTGGCCTCTCCTCTTCTGCCAGGCCTGCCACTGCCACTGCCACTGCAAACGCAAACATGGCTTCCTACCTCCCCGGTCTTCCAAGCATCTTCAAGAAGTTTTCCATGCAGAAGCGTCTGCTCCAATATGCGCTTTCCCGACTGGAGATATTCGAAACCGATAACCTTGATCTAGAGAACTTGGATATTGCCTGGGGAAAGAAGAGTACTTTTGAATTCCGTGATGTGGGGTTACGCTTGAAGGTAATGATTATTTCCCCGGCCCTTTTTAATTGTACATTCTAACTGATGGGAAAATAGAAACTAGAGACCCTCCTCCAGCTGCCGTCCTCATTCGAAGTCAAGAAAGCCCGCGTGCTTTCATTGCGTCTTACAATACCAGTCGATATATACGCAAGCCCCATAGTTGTAGAAGTAGACGGTGTTGAATGTCAGTTACGAGTTGGGTCGAAATCAGAGAAGGGCACATCACATACAACTCGCGACCGAAGAAGAAAGCGACCACAAACGAAGGGAACTGTGCCAGGGGGAGCAAGACACGATCCTGGGAGAAGGGGCTCGGATTATGCGGAGGATGACGATCTGGATCCCGCAATTCCTACCGCTGCCGACTTGGCCCAGTCGTTCCTACAAGCAGAACCGGAGCAGGAGAAGGCGGAATTAGAGGCTGCAATCTTGTCAGAGACTCAAGATTTCGAATCGGCTTCTGTTCTTAGCGACGATGGAGAAATTCATATTGGAACCGGTGAGCCTATCACACTCCCGGCAATCATTGTGGGATTCTTCCAAGGTATTGTTGATCGATTACAAGTACGGATACATGGGATAGTTCTCAATCTGGAACTAGAAATTCCCAATGACCCGTCAAGATCGCCAATTACCGATTCTGTAGACCCCGTTACAGTCCAATTGCGAATTGAAGACATTGATATCGAAGGAGTAACGCAAGTCTTGGAAGCCCCGGACAATATCAATCAGAATTTACCGTACAAGGATGGCAAACGACTCATTTCACTATCCAAAATTCGGGGGACTCTTATATCCGAAGCAAACCTCTTCTCTAGCTTAGCACAGTCATCTGCCATGTCATCTCCATCAGCAGCTCATTCTGATATTTCGGAAGGCAAAAACTCATTACATCAATCGTCAAGTACCCACGATGGGACTGACCGGGCATTTGAGAGCGGTTCAGAGGGCAGGGAATCCGTAGCATTACTTCAGGGGCTATCTACACCTTCTATTCCCAAACATTTGAGCGGCCTACGATCTCCTGAGGATTCTGTCGTACATAGTGAGGGTGGTCGTTTTGATGATGCATCGGAGGGAGGGTCGAACATGTCGGGGAGTATCCGGGATAGCATGAGTGATGTAGGAGAAAGTGTGTTACAAAACTCTGCATTTTATGGCCAACTCACCGAGAGCGAGTACCTGGGGGAAGAGGAAACAGAGGCAAGACGCCCTTTGTTGCTTTCGCGCGATATACGGGATAGCCCGTCACCATCTTCTACTCCGAGAGCTTCAATGATCATCCAACCACCAGATGATCGTGAAAGCAATACATATGGTTCGCCTAGCGGGTCACCGGACAGTTCAATGCGAAATTCTACTCTGTTACCAACAAGACCGTACTCAAGATTTTCAGAGGCTCGGATTTCTCAATCTCAATCACAGCTTCCAGAAGAGACGGAAGCAAATTTGCGGGAGATCTCAACTTCTGAAAATTCCCTGGAGACAAGCCAGTCTTCCATTGGCAGCGAGGCCGATGAAGAGGATGAAGACTCGAATTCTGATGGTGAAGATCTCACCCAGTCAAAAATGTTCAACCACGAAGATGCTGAGAGTTTGTATTTGAGTGCCATCTCACATTCTCCCTCCGTACATATTCCTGGTGGCTGGGCAGAGTCAGGCGACGAGAACGATGATGAGCCTCCAATTTCAAGAAGCCAATATCTGCCACAGGTTCAAGTCGAGCGTTTAGACAACCTGGAACACGCACGCCAACATTCCCCTCTGGATCAGTCAAACGCTTCTATCACTGACTCCATTCGAACTGCGAAAACTTCTGCATCCACTCATTTCGCTGCGAGCCAAACGAAGCCTTCTGTGCCACAACTCTCAAGCGGTGTTTCTGATTTGTCAACCGCCTCATCCGAAAGATACAATAAATTGGCAAAACCAATTCTCTTCCTGGACAGAGTGGACATCTATGTACCTGCGCTCAATCAAGATCCTCCGGCAGGCACAAGTTTGAGTGCAAGTGGATTGATCCAAAGCAAATTCGAACACGATTTGGCGGAATCTACGTCTTTCGATGTACCTGGTGCATTTTCAGGTCATCTTCCTAGACAAAAGTCGCCAGCTCGTTCACATTTACCCAGTCATCCACAAAAGGGGACTGAAGCGAAACCTCAATCCAAGGACCTTGATATTGAGGTTGCTATCGGTACTCTATCTACTCAGTTTGACATATCTGTCGGGAGATTGCTTTTTATGATTATTCGACAATTGCAAGTTGCACTCACCAAATCACCGACGCCCACGACAAAGGCTAAGTCAGAGTCAAGTAAAGCCGAGTCAAAAAGTGGCAGCTCTAATTTCAAATTGTCTGCTGAAAAAATCGCCATAGCTTTTGTAGAAAGACTCGAAGGAACCCTCGGCTCCCGTCGCACTTCGGTAGTAGATGGAATACCTGATACCGACGTGCTTCTCCAGACAACCTTAAAGGGCCTCAATATCACTTCCAGAACTTCTGTGTCCACCTCAAAAACAGCAGTTACTATCCAAAAGTTTGTATTTGGTTACGCAAAAGAGAACATAGTATCTTTTGATTCAGAACTGCAAATGCGTACTTCTGTGCGTGATTTGAAAGCTGCTGAAGGGATTGATCTTCGCGTCAATGTCCTCAAGGACGGTGATGTCACTCGCGTTGAGGCCGTAACGTTACCAATTCATGTAGCCATAGATCTTCAGAGGCTAGACGAGACCTTCAGTTGGTTTGGTGGACTCAGCAGTGTTTTGAATTTGGGCAGCTCGATTGCATCGAACTCGACCATTACCGCAGCTAGCCCGGGAAAGCCAAAATCGCGTGGTGTACATTTTGAGACGCCTAAAAAGCACGATGACAAGTCTCAGGTGGCCCAAAACAAACCTGAGATTAGGATTGGTGGCTTCATTCTTGATCTCGTTGGAACTGAATGCAGCATTGGAGTTGAGACGTCAGCAGTGAAAATTATAAACAGAGACGATGTCATAGGTGTTTCTGTTCAAGCGATCAGATTATCTGGACCACATCTGAAGCATTCACATGGCGCACCTGCAATCATTGCCGATATAACATCAACCCGAGTTGAGTTCCTTTCAACACCGGAAGAGAAAGATTTGAATCGTCTATTGGCTCTTATAACCCCATCAAAAACACGATTTGATTCAGATGACGATATTATGGTTGGCACTTTGCTACGTCAAAGAAGACAAGGTGCCGTTTTGAGACTCAAGATGGACAACGTTCAGGTTAAAGTCGACAATCTAGATGACCTGAGCTATCTCCCGGAGCTAGGAGAAGAGGTATCTAGGTTGGCTACTGTTGCGAAATATTTACCCGATGACGAGCGACCGGGCCTGCTATCTCTTGTCTCGATTCGAAAATTTGGCGCTGACATTAATGTCAATCCAGCTCTCGGCTCTATAAAGTTGACCTCGACTGATGTAGAAGTAGCGCAAATCACCCTGCCTGCCCTCATTGCTCTCAGCGTCAATACCGTATCTGTCCACCGCAATTCATCTGAAGAACTTATTGGGGCGGCGACGGACGCTGAATTGAGAGAGCCCAGCGCAAGATTCCCGGCAATTATGGTCCGAATGATCGGTAATGAGATGGACCCTGTTGTGAAATTTCAAGTGTGGAATTTGAAGCTTGAATATCGAGTTCCAACTCTCATGACTATTCTTGGACTTGTGGAAGGAGCAACTGCACAAGACATGTCAGCGAGCATGGCTGCTTCTGTAGCAACATTGACGGACTTCGCACGAACACGGTCTCCTCAAGCTACACGAAAACCTCTACGCTCTGACTCACCAACGTCCAAACCGCTTTCCATCAATGTTGGTATGCGAGATTGTATTTTGGGTCTAAATCCATTGGGTCTGCCCTCGAAACTTCTGGTTTGCTTGACGGAGGCACAGATGACTGCTTCTGTTCCCAAGGACAAAAAAACTTCTGCAACTGTGAATCTAAACAAGGCATCAATTCTTGTTATCGATGACGTTGCGAATATAATCTCAGGAGGCCTCACTAATCGGCCCAGGCGCGGGTCATTCAATGGTGGTAGCAATCAAGAGTCGGATCTTTGTACAATGGGGTTTGTGGCTGTCGGCCATATTTCTTCGGCCAAGGCTGTTTTGATGGTATCAGCAGACACAGACGACGAACAATGTATTGATATAGAGCTCCGAGATGATCTGTTTGTGCTCGAGTCTTGCGCAGATTCCACACAGACTTTGGTCGCTATCCTATGCGCTCTGGCTCCTCCATCCATTCCAAGCATGGAGAAAAAGTATCGCACAAAGGTCATACCAGTTCAAGATTTACTGAAGTCTCTGTCAGCAGATGCGTTTGGTACCGCAGAAGGTAACTATGATATCGATGAAGATTTTGATTTGGACGAATTTGACCTGGATTCGGAACTTTATCCCGAAGATGCAGACGATGATATTATGGCGGGACTGGGTATACCAGAGATATCGACGAAATTGAGCAGCCGAGACACCCATGAAGGAGTCCTCGTGAATAGCTTCCAGGATTCACAGGAACCAGAACCAGAGGGAGAACTGAATTTCGTGGAAAATCATTTTGGTACTGGATCAATTTTGGAAGGGACTGCACATCGCTGGAACTCCTCCAAGAATACTTACGATCGATCAAGTGCTCCAAAAGTCCGAAAGAGCCCACTCAAAGTCTGCGTTCGAGACGTGCATGTCATCTGGAATCTGTTCGATGGCTACGACTGGCCAGAGACTAGAAATACAATCACTAGGGCAGTTCAAGACGTGGAATTAAAGGCCAACGAGAGACGAGCGCGAACCCAAACCCTCTCGACTTTCGACCAGGACGTAGACGACGAAGATGATGTGATTGGCGATTTTCTGTTCAATTCAATATACATCGGTGTCCCCGCGAACCGAGATCCTCGTGAACTTGCAGCAGCTATCAACCAAGAGCTGCATGACAATATTACTGAAACAGAATCCATCGCTACTACAACCGTATCATCAGCGACAAGCCGCCAGGGAGGAGTTCGGAAACCCAAACACAAGAGCTTGCGACTTAACAGAAGTAAGCGCCATAAAATCGCTTTTGAGTTGAAGGGTGTCAATATCGACATGGTCACTTTTCCACCTGGCAGTGGAGAGACTCAGAGCTCGATAGACGTTCGCGTTCGCGATCTGGACGTATTTGATAACATCCCCACGTCAACATGGAAAAAGTTTGCAACATATATGCAAGAGTCTGGCGAAAGAGAGACTAGCAGCAGTATGGTTCATCTCGAGCTTCTCAATGTCAAACCTGTGCCCGAATTGGCAGCGGCTGAGATTGTGCTCAAGGCAACAATACTCCCCCTCCGTCTACATGTCGATCAAGATGCTCTTGATTTCATTACTCGGTTCTTCGAGTTCAAGGATGATTCTGCACCTGTTCGTGCACCATCAGCGCCTGGAGATGTTCCATTTATACAACGAGCCGAAGTTAACTCCGTGGTGGTTAAACTGGACTTCAAACCAAAACGCGTCGACTACGCCGGTCTCCGTTCCGGTCATACCACCGAGTTCATGAACTTTTTGATCCTGGATGAAGCCGACATGGTACTTCGCCACACCATCATATATGGTGTCACTGGATTTGAGAAGCTCGGTAAATGTCTGAACGACATTTGGATGCCGGATATCAAGAGCAACCAGCTACCTAGCATCTTGGCCGGACTGGCTCCTGTACGATCACTTGTTAATGTGGGCGGGGGCGTGGGAAAACTTGTCAAAATCCCGCTTCAGGAATACAAGAAGGACGGAAGAATCGTACGAGGCCTTAGTAAAGGGGCAACTGCCTTTGCCAAAACAACTGGCACGGAATTAGTGAAATTAGGAGCCAAGTTTGCGATTGGGGTTCAGACTGTACTTCAAGGAGCAGAAGGGTTCCTGGGGCCTTCTATGGAAACAAGTATGAGCTTCGAGGATGGAGATTCCGAGGAGGAAACCAAGCAGATCAGTCTTTACGCCAACCAACCCGTTGGTGTGCTTCAGGGTCTACGAGGTGGATATACCGGCCTTCGACGGGATTTGATCACGGCACGTGATGCTATCATTGCGATTCCGGGGGAAGTCATGGAGAGTGGGAATGCGGCAGGTGTGTTGAAAGCAGTACGGAAGCATGCGCCGACTGTGATTCTTCGACCGCCGATTGGGATTGCTAAAGCGGCCGGGAAGACATTGATGGGTGCAACAAACTCTTTGGATCCGGGAAATCTACAAAGAGCCGATGCTGTAAGTTTTTGTGTAACCCCTTTCCATATTGGGATACCGCTAATATGTGTGATTTACAGAAATATAAGAAGCATTGATGAGGTTTATGATATTGTTTTGCATAGCGGCTGTTTTTTCTTGCATTCAGATTGGAGTTGCATTAGCACACACATTGATCATGGTCTATTTTTTTGTTTTTCGCGTGGCGTTTGGGTATATGATAAGGGATTCATGGATGGGATTGAGAAAGGGTTTAGGGCATTGATAGATTGGCAACCACCTTTTGTTTTTTTTTTCGTCTGGCCAGATGATCTACCTGTGAGTATTTCCCTGATTAATTTGATTTCGAGATCAAGACTTGAAAAGTTCTTTATATTGCTCGTGACATTTGATGAATGGTCTTTTGTAGTTGTGTGTAAACGTATAGCTCGGCTGTTGTAATGAAAATCTTTCCCTTTCAGCCTTCTCGTGTGGTTATGGTCTTGAATTTTCCAGGCCTCGCGGTAGACAATAAAAGCGGCAGTAACTACTTCAGGTTCGTACCTGCCTACCTAGCTCATTGTCCTAACTTTTTGGGGTAAACAAGGTAATTAACCTAAATACTTAGGACAATTCCACAATTTAATTTTTAACTAGATGGTTTAGAACAATGAAGTTTGATTGTCCCAAAGTATTTGCGTAATATCGAGAAGGTGTGTGGCACAACCAGCTATTTACTGCCGCTTTTCTTGTCTACTGCGAGCTGGCATATCTATACCGTGACTTTCCGTGGATAATTAGGGTTTCCTCTCGGGAATCGGGATGTGTTTTTTCAACCAATTACAAGCTGTGATGTGGGTGGTTCGTGGTTGGTGTTCTGCATGCAGCTGCATCCGGTTGTGCAGACGTTCCCTGTGTTGTCTGTCGGTGGGCTGCTGCCGACGCTGCATACGGGTAGGGTTCTGGGACTTTGGGCATGATTTTAACTTGGGCTCTGACAGTTTATCTCGATTTGCTCTACCACTTCAATTACCCTAAACGATCTGGGTTAATGTTTTAGATTCTCCTGGGAACATAAAACAACGAGAGTTATCTACTATCGCTTCTGTGGTCCAACTGTTGATCCAAACCCGGTTGGGTTGAGGTAATGGATAAGTGGTAGTCAAAAATGGGGAATTACCGTTTTGGGTGTTGTGGAATGGAAGTGTACGAAGTCACGAAGTACTGAAATCTAGGCTTACTATTTTTAGAGCGAGATGGTTGCTTTTCCCGTATGAGTGAGAGATACGAGTGCTCTGGCGATGTTCTAGATTTTGCGGGTGTGATCGTTCTTTGTTTTCAGGCCATGTGACCTGATTTATATGGATTACCTTGTTTGGTAATATTGGGGTGCTTGTGGCTTGATAGGGCGGTGAGGTGACCTCTTTTCGGTGTGGGGATAGTGATATTAAGGGTGTAATTTGGTGAGATATGCGAGGTTGAGTTGGTGTTTAGGTTCTTGGAATTTTATGAAGGGACCTCATGTAGGTTCCTGCTGTTCAACAGTTCCGATTTCGCATGCGTGAGGTGATGGAATTTAAGATGCGGAGGACGGACTTTGCATCCGGTGCTAAAGAACGTTTAAAGATTCGGAGAAAGCGAGGGGAGGGAGGTGAAAGGATAGATTGAGGGAAGGAAACGCTGGCGGGGTATGGATGTGTTGTCTTGTTGCGCTGTTCCGGTGTTTTCGAGTGTTTGGTCTCGGGATCAAGGGATGAGAAGTGTTCGTGAAATGGGATGCGAGCGGTTTCGAAAGGCTCGAACGCCGTCAATGGGCCCACGAGTTTTCTTCTTGTCCTGTGTGAAAAGGTTTGGACGAAGGGATGATTTGGCTTCTTCTCTGACTTTCTAGAGCGCCGGAAGACGTCTTATCGTTGCTTGGCGGGTGGAACGGACGACGATTAACAGGTGGATCCTGGGAGGGATTGATGAGCGAGGCGAGAAAAGGGGAAGGCGGACGACGTCGATCGTATTAATTGGATTTGTGATTATGCGAGGAGGGGGTTCTGGATGCTGGTCCGACGATGTGGATGCGACCCTTTTTAAGTGTGACGATGGAGGCCTCTTGGAAGCTGCATGAAAACCTTGAGAAACGTGAATGCTGGCGTCGATCTAGGTGGATTAATTTCCATCGTTGCATGTGCTGATCGGTTTTAGTTTGAGAGCGAGATCGGATAATTTATAGCCTGAATGCTAGCTTAGTGTGAATTGTGAGGTTGTAAGAAATTTGGCCACTGCCTTAGTTCTGACGATGTGATGCATTAAATATCACGCAATGTGGTTGCTATGGGGTTGCAATATGGTCAGCAAGAATTGAGGCAATATTTGGAATCTGTAGCGAAGGCGCCGAAGTTCGTTTACTGAATTTGATTGTTCTACCGAGTTGAGATGGTTTAAATAAACGACCAAACTTTAGGAAGATTTTGAGTTATAGAAGCACGTGGAACCGCAGCCAGCAACTATGATATCTATGAGCGGAGTTATTGATAATTGACATTGACACTAGAACTTGGTCTCGGCTAGCTTGTGGCTAAGTCCGGATGTAATTCCTTGGGTTCAGGGGTTGCTAAAGTCATCGAGTCAGCTACAAGTAGGTCGTGAGACCAGCATGAGCCAGCCCAGCAAGTAGTGTCCATTGATTGTTATATATAATCTCCTGCCTGCCCATTTTATGACTCGGATCTCTCGCTCTCTCTTCTGAATAAAGACCACCGCAAACCCCCAACCCAAAAACCAACTTTTTCTACCCAACAATCCACAACAACACACCACCACATCCGTCCGCTTTGAATCGCCTCTTTGAGCCTCCTTTCTACCCGCAACCACGCAACCACGCAACTACGCAACCTTGACCGCCACAGCCACTTTCGAACGTCTACTCCGTACTAGTGCTTCGTCGCCATCGACCCTTCTAGCAACTCAATACTCTAGCGCCGCGCCACATCACATCGCAACCTCGAGACCTTATCTCATCCTCGACAACCTCCCATCTCCGTCTTCATCTCACCCGCTCTCCAACCCGCCACTCCATACCTCTGTACCTCTCGCAACAACCAAAACCACCACTCAAACAAAACTCAAAATGGTTTCCTCAACCTCCAGCTCTCGATCCGCCTCACCCGAGTGCACCGAGACCATGCAGATATTCATAAAGAACATTGCAGGCACCAGTAAGCGCTCTCCCTCCATGCCTAGACCCCCATTCCCATTCCCTTTGAAACCGGCAGAACAGCGACTAACCAACCACCCAGCAATCGCCCTCACAGTTCCTCAAGACATCTCCGTCGAAAACCTCACAACACTCCTCTCCGTCCGCACATCTCTTCCTTCGAGCGACCTTCGCATCGTGCACGCCGGGAAACACCTCGCGCCCTCCTCAACCCTCGCCGATCACCACATCTCGCGCGAATCCACACTCCACCTCGCATTCCCATTAAGAGGCGGTATGCCTCCCAAGAAGATCCGCTGTACATACAAGGACTGTAGGGATGGTGCGCAACGCATCATTGGGGACTGTGGCTTCTGTAATGGCCATTACTGTGGGAAGCACAGACTGTTAGAAGACCACAAATGTGATGGATTAGAAGACGTAAGCTGCCCTTCTTCCCCGGAATCTTCGTCCAAAGACGGGATTCAATGGTGGAAAGTTGGTTTGGACAACGTTCTTGAAGAATTCCTGGCTAACAATTAATTTCCCATCTACAGTGTAAGAAGGAATCCCACGATCGAAACGCTGCACAACTCAATGCCGAGCGAACACAAGTTATCAAGGGGATCTGAGGAATAGAGACTTGGACATCGATGGCCGTCTTGACCGCCAATGTACATGGAGTACGGGAGTACCTTATCCGAACAACGGCGTTTTTTTTTAATGATTGATGGGGAGGGCCATTGATGCATTGTATTTACCATGCTCTTTTCTATTATGACCTTGCGACCTGCGACCTATTTGATGATCTTAGCGGGCGTAATATGGTTTCCTTGAGAAGGCCGGGCCCAGTCACTTATGTGTGTTTTAGAATAATGACAAATAACTATGCACACAAACACCTAATAACAAACACAATTCTACAATACTGTTCATGATGGACACTGCATGTGAAGCACAAATTGAAGTTCCGTGGCTCGCAAACAAAAATAGTGGAATGCTTTGAAATCTGGAGCAACTTCCCTTGAAGTTCGCCCCTCAAACCTTAAAACTAGGAAAATAGGACTTTCGCCTCTCGCTATCTCCGTAGATATTTGGTTTGGAATCCAAATTGAAAAAACTCTCAGAATCGTTCACGTAAAAAGAATAAAAATAAAATTCATGCCGTGCCAATAAAATGATACATTGCTAAATTTCCTGATGAATTCATTTAACCCTTGCCAACACGGACTTGAATCCTATACATAATATTTTTGTAACTTGTTTTTATTCAGTAATGCCTACCCGGATTTTTATGTAATACTACTTACCCAGCAGAGAGACAAGCCCGTAGACTCAAAGCCGCGATGCGAACCGTCATTTTCTCATGTCGACAACGCAACGGATACAATCACCTTGCTTCATCGTCTCGAAAGCAGCATTGATCTCACCCAAGTTCTTTCGGTGGGTGATGAACTCGTCGACCTTGAGCTTACCCGTCATGTAGTCATCAACCAAATCGGGAAGTTGGGTACGACCTTTGATACCACCAAAGGCGCAACCTTTCCATACACGGCCGGTAACGAGTTGAAATGCTACGATGAGGTTAGTAATGCTATTGAAAACGGAAAGAGGGGAAACCAACGGCGAGTAGAGATCTCCTGTCCAGCAGCAGCAACACCAATAACGATACTCTGACCCCAACCCTTGTGGCAGGCCTCCAATGCCGCGCGCATCACACCAACATTACCCGTACAATCAAAGGTATAATCACATCCCCCATCCGTCATCTCAACCAACTTCTCTACAATGGTCTGGCCCTTCAGATCAGCAGGATTGACAAAGTCCGTAGCACCAAACTTATCAGCCCATTCCTTCTTGTTGGGGTTGAGGTCCACGACAATAATCTTGCTGGCCTTTCGCATCACAGCACCTTGAACCACCGATAGACCAACACAACCAGCTCCGAAAACAGCAACGGTTGAGCCCTCTTCGACCTTGGCCGTTTCAACTGCTGCACCGTAACCAGTGGTGATTCCGCATCCAAGGAGACAGGTTCGATCCATAGGTGCATCTTTGGTGATGGCTACGACCGAGATATCTGCCACGACGGTGTATTGGGAAAAGGTCGAGCATCCCATGAAATGCAAGAGATCCTTGCCCTTGCACTTGAATCTGGAGGTTCCATCGGGCATGACTCCCTTTCCTTGTGTGGCTCTGATCTTACCGCAGAGATTGGTCTTGCCGGACTTGCAGAACTTGCATTCTTTACATTCGGGTGTGCTGTTGGTTTTTGGTGTAAGTTGATTGATTCTGCAAGGACAGATGGATTCAAGGAGAGGAGAGGAAAACTGTTATCTTACTAGAGTGCTACGACGTAGTCTCCTGGTTTGACAGATGTAACGCCCTCTCCGACGGACTCTACGATTCCAGCGCCCTCATGACCCAAGACGATGGGGAAAGCTCCCTCGGGATCCTTGCCTGAGAGTGTGTATGCATCTGCGGTAATTGATCAACCATCTGATCTCCAATATTATACAACATCGAAAAAGGGGGGATGCGGTGCTATTTCATACCCGTGTGACAAACACCTGTGTAGTAGATTTCGATTCGGACTTCGTTTGCTCGTGGTGGTAAGACCTCAATGTCCTCGATGGTCAAATCCTTTCCTGCTTCCCATGCAACCGCCGCCTTTTCATCTGTTATTATCTTGCTCGCTTTCTTCGTTGGGATGGAATCAATCGTGGGATTTACGAACCTTGCAGGTAATAGTCTGTTTTTGCAACACCAATCAATCAGCTTCCGTGACGTAGACCAAAATCTCCCAGCTCTCTCGGGTAGAAGGCGGGGTAAAAAAGCATACCTTTCCGACGGTCGACATTGCTAGTGCAGTAACTGCGATTATGGGGTTGTTTTTGATGAAATGGCGGTTGAAAAAGCACCTTGATGTCTACCAAATACTGAAGCTTAAAAGGAGGAGTTAAAGGAGGAGTTGCAGGTTGGAGTTGGTGAGGGGGTGGGAGTTGGGTCTTTGTGTTGTCGAATGGTATGGAATGAGGGGCCCTTTTTACCTTGGAGGGGCCTATCTCGGGATTTCCTCGCCTTTCTAAAGCGGGGCAACGAGTACGAAGGAAGTCTCCCATTTTTGGGTGACGGCATCATCGGAGCCCTTCGGCATTGGTGGGATGCGAAGGATTATCTATCCAAATAGACTTTCAAAGGACGTCATGCCAATGATATGTGAATGTGAGGAAGCCCAAGGAAGGGAATCTTGCCTCCTTCGGGGGAAAATTTTGTGCTCCTACTTCGGGGATAGGCGATAAACATGCTATAATTGTTTTGTTTGGAGGCATGTCTCGAGCAAGTTAGGAGTTTCTTTTTCTTTTTCTCCATACAAGAATGAGTCAGGCCGGCTTAGGCATTTAAATCATCTTGTGGTTTGTTTAAGCTCTCCGAGATCCCGAGGAGGTCCGTTGAGATGTCTTGGGACTTGACGCCGCCTAAATGAACTGGAAAATCTGTCCAGCTTATTGCCAAAAAAGATGAAATAGCCAAGGATCCCTAGGATGCAGATCTGCCAATTCAACTTGCGATTCCATCATGAGGAGGCAACGGCTGCGTAGCTTCTCGTATAACTCAAGAAACCTGCTCACTAAGTCGAAACTGTATTGAAACACACCATTCTACCTAGTTATGGAAGCCGAAGAAAATCCATTTCACTTGCTAAAGAACCAACAACTCTCTGATAACTCACCAAACTTCATAATTGGAATGGGGAACCCTTTTTGTGTAGCAATCTTCCAACATTTCAATTTGTTTTTGGTAAAAAAACAAAATCTCTAGTCCAGGTTCATTATATCTGTATTGAAAGATACTATCCCAGAAGCTTGGGATACTTGAATAAACTTATAAGATTTATTACAAGACAAAATATAATTAATATTATACCAAATTACTATGCCAAACTAACTTTATTGCCCTAAGCTCTTTAGGATATTATTATTCTACAAATAGAATTCTGATGCAATTTCTACAATTAGTATTTTACGAAGGGGGAAGGCTTCGCCACCAAGTGACAGCAGAGACCACCTTAACAATAACTAATTTTCAACTCGATTTTGGGAAATCTCCACTCTCAAATTCCTCTCCTCTGAAATAAAAACAGCTCTACCATATTACTTCATACTGGAATTTAAAAGGATTTTCACAAATAGTATAACATAAGATATTTCTACAAGATGTGGTTATCAGTAGGTGACCTAAGAATTGCACAACATTTTTACGAGATATTTCTACAAGATGCTGCTATCAGTAGGTAACCTACATATATATGGTTCACTCACCAATTATGGAATTAAATAATAATAGCTAGACATATACTAGATTTCGCTGTAGCACGATGACATAGCCTCACGCTCTATTAAACAATCTTATTCTTTGAAAATCTTTGAGATAATTTTTAATATATAATGTTTATTTATACTAAGAATTTATCTAGTACTCTGGATTTTTTTACAATCTTGAACTTTATTTAATTAACTTGATTAACCCAGATACTCTTGAATGATTTAATTTAATAATACAAATTACTAGACTTACTATATAATAGTCTAAAGTAGCAACATAATTGGTCAATTTTATAATTGGTAAATAAAGTATACCAGACCATACAAAGGGGAAAAGTTGGGCTCTCCTGTTCAATACTAAATCGTGTCATAAGAAACCTCTTGACATTGAATTGATTTTGAGAAAGGTTATACATCGCTTTACCAGCTTGGTACACAGTAAAACAAAGCTAGTGAATCACTTCTTTCTGGTCCTCTAGCGATTTCCTTCTCGTTGCGAGAGCTATAGAGGTGCATACCATCGCTTTGTAGTATTACTAGTATATCTTTAAGTTCCTAGCGTACTAAATATGTTGGCTAAATTTCAAGTGAAGTGAGGTAAACGTTAAGTGGGAGTTTTAGAGGAAGGGGGACGGTAAAGCGAATTATAATGAGGAGATGACGAGAAAAGATTGATTTTAAGATGAAATCGAGTAAATTTAGCATCGGTTAAATACTTGAAGAATCACCCAAGAGAACAATATCTATTTGCTTGCCTTGTAGATCCTATAAAACGTGGTTCTCTCGTAGGTCATCGCAGTAGCATTCATGAGCCAACATCATGAGAATCCTTGACTACGAAGGAATTTCAAGTACATCCCTGCCTAATTGTGCCTCCGAGGTCCCACTCAGAAGATGAATATTACTTCATGTTTATGCTATAGTGCGCCGGAACATGTCTCACAAAGGTAAACACCCTGGTTCCAGATATATCAAGCTGCCTAGTGGCTGTGAGCTTAACGAGATCTACTTCGAATCCGTCGCTCTCCTGACTGTAAACACCAGAGCCATATCTTGAACCTTCATAAGCAAAGGCTAAATTTCCTTGATACAAGGACATGGCTTATGTGTATTCGTTGCATTATCTGATTGTGCTGGAAAAGTGGCCTACAGAACAGTTAGGAGAAAGTTGAAATTTGTATATTGTATACTTACGTTTCACTAGCAGACAATGATAAGACCACTTTGCCTGGTTCTGACGTGTCCATCAAGTCAACTTCAAACAAGAAGAATTCTACCATCATATTCGTTGGTAGAGATGTAATTGATAACGCATGTTTTCCAAAGGTATAGGGTAGCGAAGTTCTTCGGGTATCCGGAACCATCTTGCATCTGAGGCTTCCAATTTTACCCAATCTGGAGGACTTTCTCTCCTGCGATCATCTCCGTCCGCTTTGATTTTCTGGGTCTCTAGTAATGTATGATCGAGAAGGAATTTCCTATTTCACAAGTCAGTTAACGTTCTTACTCAAATTTCAAAGTGAATTAGGGAGCAAATGTTGTAAAGCTGTTGAAGAGAGAATATATAAAGCAAGAGAGCATCGTTCAAAAAAGCAAAATGCTAGAACAACCGTTGAGACTCCTAGGATTGAATTGATGTGACTTACATTGGATATTTCTTTTCATCCGCACCAACGCTTGTGATAGAGTAGCTACCGGGACTATCAACGACCAGCAATAACGACCCCTTCTTGGTTGCCATTGTGAGATTGAGAAGAAAAGCGGTTGTCTTGCTGATTGATTCTGTGTATAACTCGTTCAAGGTGAAGAGTAAGCTCAAAAACTTCGGCTTGCCACCAACAAGTTCTTTGATTTGACTTAGCGACATGCTCAGTACATTTTCCATCCGATACTTGGTCTCCAGTGATTCGGCCCCGATGAGTGATTTATTTGCTGCTTTTGCCGAGGCACTGGCATATTTTGAAAGTGGTGGGGGGTCGACAAGTCCACTACGTAGCACCTTCACTACATCTTCCCAGGCAGCTGAATCAAGAAGGGTCAAATCGATACTTGGTATCGGACCAATTAACGGTCGAGCTTCCGGCTCCTCGCTTGAGTCGTCCTCGGAGAGAGTTTGTGATGCGTCTCTCAAGCTGCGAGAATAACCGCCGAACGCGATGACTTCTGCTGCTCCGCCACCAAATGACACCGCATCCAGACATGGAATTGAGTGCTGAGCAGATGTGCCCTCTTTCAAAAGAGGTGTTTTTGCCTCGACATCCGGATTCAAGCTAGCCATCTTGGTCAGGTGTTTTTGAATATCGATCAAAATTGACTGATAGCAGAGCGCACGACTTGGACTCCATCGTGCAGAATAGGCCTCCAGATACTCTTTCTTGCCAAACGCACGAGCAAATTCCCTTTCGAATAGTGCTGTTTTGACTTCTTGCAATATCGGCTGTAGATCGTCAGATGTGAGGAGTGTTGAAAATGAGTCTCGGAAAATATTCAGAAGAAGTTGTTGTAGCTTTATTGGAACATTCGGCTCAGATTCTTCTGTCTCATCGCCGGCGACTGGTTTGGCTTTTGACTTTGAATCGGGTTTCTTGACAAAAGCGGGACCTTTCCACTCAGGTCGACCGTCGCCTGGTTTTCCGATGACCTTCCCGTAGGTCTTTCCAAACTTTCCGTTTTTGCCCATTGTTGAAGTTGGTTGAGTCTGTATCGGTCAAGGCTGTGTGGTGTTGTTGGTTGGTTGGTTGAAATGTGAAAGTTGTGTCGAAAAAATGAAAGCCTCGCTTGTATGGCCCTCTTAGGAACTGCGGACCGGGGTGTTAGCGTGAGACCCCACTATGCGTCTTTCTCGAGCCAATGATATTGCGCCGTCAAAAGTTGCTTGACTCACCTGGGACTGGTCTAGCCGTGATCTCAACCAAGAGGGGAAGGAACGACTAACCACGTCCAGAGTTATAAACCCCCCCTCTTCGCCCTCCCACCCATATATATGATTTATGGTCATCGGAAACGGATCGCGAGGGATGGGACTCACAACACCCTTCCTGAACACCACATCCAAGGACAATGAGCGTATCTCGGATTGCGTCCGCGATCTCTAATTCGTCGCGTGCAGTGGTGTGCCGAGTTGAAATAAAATTCTTTCACCTTTTCAAACTCATCCTCTTCCATGCCCGTACTAGCAATGTCGAATTATGCCAACTAAGCCTTTAAGGGGCTGTCACATAGATTCAACAATGAGCAAAGGTTTCCTGGCGTATGGAGAGTGGCTTAATAGCAACGGAACAGGGGGAATATAAGGAGATACTTGAGCTATTGTTGGGAGCCAGCAATAGCTACTCTATAAGGAGTATGTAAGCTACTTTTAGAAACTCTGTATATAGTGCGTCTGCATAGCGCCTTCCGGCGGCTAAAGACTATTTGAATATAAATATATATATAAAAAAATAAAGCAAGGTTGAACTAAAATGGTTCTGTCATTATTTCGCTGCGGGTCACCATGGTGGAGAGTGCTTTGGAATGTTTACAGCCTCCAATTCCATTGTCGGCGACCTTGTGGATTGACTAGATTCAACAGGATTGCGCTTTCGGGTGCAGATTCGACAAAATTGGAAGTATTGCAGTACATTAGGAATCAAAAACAAGCTCTAGTCGCTTTTTCCCTTAGATATTCGAGGGCAATTGAAGGTCTTAAAAGGTTAAAATATTTAGCATAGTTGCCTAGATTATGCGAATGACCATTAGGACTCTGTGCATAAGCCTGCATGCACCACACGAAATGGGGTTGAAAAATAAACTTAGAACGCAGAGCTAAGAAATGGGGTTCACTATTTTGGTGCAATGAGTATGAATAGGATAGTCGATCCAGAGCCTGCCAATAATGGTGCTCTCCACCAATACCACACGAAGGCGAAGGAAACCTGACGAATAACTTGACGAAAAATATAATGGAAGTAAGTACGATTTAGGAGTAGAGCTTAAAGAGACATTACTAGTACGCCTACCAAGCCCTCCGCCTTTATCTTAAGGGCCAGAAGCTGACCGATTCGTGAGACAGACCTGTCCATGTTGTAATCGAGGTCCTGAATCATTTACCGGAGAACCAGATCATGATTCTCCCAGACAATCGTTGAAAGAATAAAGTAAGCAATCATAGTTTCCTTTGCTATACACGAACAGACAATTTGTTACTCATGCATCAATTTAGTGCTTGACTTGGGTAAATGTTACTGTCGAATCATCTTCTATCTTCGATAGGTGTGATCAGGGAGGCAAGTTATATCAATCAGATTGATAAACAAGCTTTCGGCTTTTGGGAGAGTGAAAGTGGAAGAGGAATAGTTGGGTTTGGAGAAAGATGCGTCATTTTGAATACTTCCTTTGTCTTTTGTACACTTGAAGCTGGACCTCAACTGAAATGATTCGTGTTGAATATAGGCTGTCGGTCAGTAACATTTGGAGATACCGCAGGGATATATCCTATATATTTCCCCCCTACCAGTGACCAATTCTAGCTAAATATACTTTTAATTCTCTATTATTGAAATAACTTAAGTCTTCTAAACTATCTAGGTCATTCAAAATAAATAAATGTTAACCGGATGAGTACTTGAATTAACTATTTTTTAATAACATTCGAGACTTTATTTGATTACCTTAATTAATTTAACTCCTTTCGAATAATATGATTTAATTGGTTAACTTAGTAACATGAATTGTCAATTTCGCCATCGGTGAATAAAGCATACTAACTCTCACTGAATTTTCCTTACGATCGCTTTTCGTGGAACATTTTCCGAACAAGTAAAGAAGAAGGACATCTACGACGCCGCGACGAAGAAAACTGCCGTGTTTGGATAACTAGGGTTATTTCCGATTTCCTTAACCTACTATACTCTCACCTCTCATTTCAAACCCTAAAGTCTAACTTGACTATTCACACTCAAATTTGGCCCTCGCTTGACCTAGATCATCACGACCCTACTGTGCGTATATAAACAAACGCCACAATGGAACTCAATTCTTACTGTGTTGATGAGCCTAGTGAGTTTTAACAATGTTATCAAAGTTAGGGAAACCTTGGAGTCGGGATACAGGTTTAGTTGCTGTCGAAGTGAGAGTTGGTGACGAAACTTTTGGATGGTTTGGGATTGATTTAAATAGTGGGTAGGTTTACTTTGAAGAAGAAAAATTAAAGTTGCGAGACTTGTGAGTCTGAAATTAATCGTCTAGCGAGGAGCGGTTGGAAACCCCAACTTCATCCTTGCGAGTTTCCTCGGAAAATACTGACAGTGTATGTACAAGTATGAAACAGTTAAGACCGTAACTATTTCCTCAAAAGAGACTCAACCTAATCGAAATCGTGACTTCTGGATGCAAATCTAGCACACCTAATTTGCGATGTTGAAAGTTTGTAAGAGAACATATTCCAGATGCCCGACAGTCAGAAGTCCAGTCAACAGGAAACTCGAAAGTTGACATTTTTTTTAACACAATCAATTGGAAAGTGGCAATTTCCCGGCCTTATTGTAGATCATACGATAGGTTTAAGGTTGGCTTCTGGAGATAGATGAGAGCTTTCTCAGCTCAGCGTTCCATTCGGACTTGTAATGGACTCCAGGAAGGTACTCATCAAGCTATATTATTCTTGTTAGTGCACCACGCATTATATTGAAGCGGTCAAGTGAAAGAAACCAGTAATGAGTCCCGCAAAGAAAGTCACACGCGGGTTGCTTTCATGAAATCATTTAAAAGTCATGAGTTGTCGTTCGGCAACGGAAGATTTAAGCTGCAAAGATGAAAGAAGCAAGTTTTCGGGGTGAAAACTACCACGTCGCTGACTCGTGGAATTATCAATGATAGAAGACAAGGACTTGAATTAGGGTTCAGAAGGGTACACCCGCAAACTTTATGTTTTCCGAAGAACAAGTGTAATAGAGTTCTAGTGCTTCTTAAGAGCAATGGCTATTAACCGGCGTATGCCTGGCGTTTGCAAGTATCCTATCCTCGCGATGGACATTAAAAGTGGCAGTAGATACGCACCTGCCCAGCCGACCTAACTAGCTCTCGTTGCTCTGGCTTTTTAGGGTAATTTAAAGTAATTAGTCTAGATACTTAGAACATTTAAAATATTAACCCAAGTGTTTTAGAACAACCAAGTCCAAAATATTTGATGCGAGTTTTTAGTGCCACTTTCAATATCCACCCAAGCACATTTAACAACGTGCACTCAAAAGTGGGTATGAACTAAGTAATTTTCGCGCACAATTCAAAATGGCTGTTTCTGGTCAAAAAGTTCCACTTTCGAGTCGTTTTTAAATGGCCTCTCGTTGCTAGATGGGATATGCTGCAAGGAAAAACAAGGATCGGGAAAGATAAGGTATGGTTCATACTCGTTTTGCTTGCTCATCAGGTGGAACAATTCGCTTGCGGTGTGCAATTGAGCTCAACTTTCCGGTGATGTGTGGGGTAAACGTAACTTACTTGTGGAATTGTGTTGGACAAAGAAAAGAAAGTAAATTAAAGTCTCTGCGGAACGAGAGGGGAAAACACAAACACTAGAAACAGGTGAGAACCAAGCTAGAACAACGTGGCACGGGAATGATGGGCCAATTTACAAACACAGCCTGCTCGACCATGTCCACCTGTGGAGAGACAATCTTCAACTAAGGAAGCTTAGTACCAGAAAGATCATGTCATCCGACCGGGTAAATTTCAAGAAGGAGGTGGGAAAACTCAACGAAAGTGCAGTTCATATATGAAACTAGAGGTTCCTATATTACCAAGACATGTTGAGAAGCTTGTCACAATGTCATTCGGACTCCATCCTCTCGGAAAGTTGATAAAACTTTGTAGCGGGAAGGTTTCCTTTCTTCGGAAGATGAGCCGAGAAAACGAGAAGGCTGATTCGAACTTCGGAGAGATGTGGAATAATTATTTACATGGGTAGAATGGAGCTGTCATACGCAATTTTAAGCTTCTCCTTCCGCATTAGGTTCGTTTCGGATTTTTAGATGAACATTTGGTGGCGTGAGGAAAAGATAAGCATCGTTCCGGGTGGGGATTAGGGGTTGGCAAAGCTTGAGGAAGCTTAAATCCTGTGAATCTCCCACAACCACACCTGGAGTGGTCCTGATATTGTGGGTGGAGGTTGGTGATCTTTTGACAACTTGGGCAAGCTGTTCCGTTCGTAGAGAAAAGCAGTTCTGTTCATGAAGCACTAAGGATTCCTCCTGAGTTCATAATAGTCCCGAAAAGAACAATATGAATTTTAAGCAGTCAAGATAGGTATTCATTTCGTCAAGAAACAAGATGAAGTTGTTTTGTTGCCGAGGCGCCCGGTATGATTGAACTTTTATTTGACGGGAATTCCTCGGACTTGGAGATCGTCACCAGGATTATAGACCTTCTTCTTTGATTACCTCCACTCACCTCAACACACTCTCATCAAGTTGTGTCACATCCCCACTCACTCTATTTGAACCTCAGGTCCTTCTGGGCTAACTACAAACAGCGTTTGTGGTGGGGGCACTACCCCTCGCTACCAACTTCATTCATTGCCGCCCTTTCCACAACCAGCACCGATCTGTATGTCCTTCGCTACCACTGTTGACCCCGTTCATCGCCTGGTTCTAGAACCAGGCCCAGGCAAGAACAAGGGTCTCCTTTTGGGTACCTAGACAGATGAGAGGGACCTCTATTCCGTTACTTCCACGGAAGATCTATGCTTCTGGATTTACTTCCAAGAGTATATAAAGAACTTCAGATCCCACCTTCCAAGCCTTTTCTTTTTTCTCCACCCACATTCATTCACTCGCTCTCTCACTTATAAATTCTTTTCTACGAGTTGCTTGCAATATCTTCATCATGGTTCAAATTTCCACCCTTCTCAGCTTGGTAGCTGCCTCTGCCGCATTCGTCTCTGCAGCTCCAGCTGCTGCACCTCAACCAACCGCTGCTCCTGATCTCGCAAAGAGAGCAAGTTGTACTTTCTCTGGCTCCAGTGGAGCCGCTGCTGCATCAAAGTCTAAGGCTTCTTGCGCAACTATCGTTCTTTCCAACGTCGCCGTTCCTTCCGGCACAACCCTCGACTTGACCAAGCTCACTACTGGTACTCACGTAAGTCACTCACTCCACATCTTTTATGACATGGAACTGACTAAAATGCAAGGTTATCTTCGAAGGAACTACTACCTTCGGTTACGAGGAATGGTCCGGTCCTCTGATTTCTGTTTCCGGAACTTCCATTACTGTCACTGGCGCCTCTGGCTCGATAATTGACGGAAATGGTGCTAGATGGTGGGACGGAGAGGGAACCAACGGAGGCAAGACGAAGCCTAAGTTCTTCTACGCCCATTCTCTCACGAAATCCACCATCGAGAACCTTACCTTCAAGGACTCTCCAGTCCAATTGATGTCCATCAACGGCGCCGAGACTCTCGCTGTCAACAAGCTCACCATGAACAACGCCAACGGTGTCTCTAAGGGCCATAACACTGATGCTTTTGACGTTGGATCTTCTACCGGTGTTACTATTTCTGGAGCTGTCATTGTCAACCAGGACGACTGTCTCGCCATTAACAGTGGAACTGTACGTATACCAATAAATCCTTACTTCTGACAGTACTAACCATTCCCTAGGATATTACTTTCACTGGAGGCTCTTGCTCGGGTGGACATGGTCTCTCTATCGGATCTGTTGGAGGTCGTTCCGATAACGCTGTCCAAACAGTAAATATCCTCTCTTCCACAATCAAAGATTCCGACAACGGTGTCCGAATCAAGACAGTATCAGGTGCCACTGGAAGCGTCAAGGGAGTCACTTACAAAGACATCACCCTCTCCAACATCGCCAAGTACGGTATCGTCATCCAACAAGATTACAAGAACGGTTCCCCAACTGGCACTCCAACCACCGGCGTCCCAATCACTGGTCTTACCATTGAAAATGTCAAGGGTGGGTAATCTCTGAGTTCTTTTCCCCCTTTCAGGTTGTTTCAGGAGGATTAAGACACCATTTCCTCCTCAGACAACTCACTTCCTCATCTCATACCCCTGCTTCCGCCTCATTTTCCTCAAACATACTTCTAGAAAGGGCAATACTGACTCTGAGATCGTCCAATAGGAACAGTTGCCAGTTCCGGAACCAACGTTTACATTCTCTGTGGAAGTGGCTCATGTTCAGGGTGGACTTGGAGTGGTAACTCTGTTACTGGAGGAAAGAAGAGCACTGCTTGCAAGAACATTCCTTCCGGCGGCGCTGCTTGTTAAGTAATACAATAATCCTCTAGGTGGTGAACTCATGAGTTAATTCTTGAGTTAATTGGGTTTTGTTGTATATAATACTGAGCACTTGCTCAAATTCTTGTCGATTACATTCTACTGTATATGTTTCTTTTAAGTATATAGACTTTTAGCATTTAGAAGAATAGATCAAGTCATCTATCGACCTACATTTGAGAATTTGGTAGGATGAGTTTCATAAGAATTGTGAGTCGGGCCAAGCAATGGCAAGACATTCTGTCCTGGCTCTCTTGTAAGAACCGGCCTATCTCAATACCCGAGAATTGCTCGAAAGTTCACCAACATTGTTCGTGGGTATTTAGGAGAAACAACAAGTCGGGGCCCTAATTCTTCTAAGTCCTCTCGAAAAATTTTCGACGGTTTCGTGCAACCAAAGTAAGTGTACGTGGAGCAATGATTGAAGCTCTCACACTCTATCAGATGGCCATTTAAAGTAAATGCAATTATCTGAATAATATTTGGAAAATATTTGGAAAATATAAATATTCAGAAGTTTTTAGAATAATCAAATCGAGTAAACGAAGTTTCTAGACTGAAATATTTTCACATATCATTTGCCTAATAATATTACCCGAGAAAGTTTAGAAGAACGAGATTAAGTGAGTAGTGTTTGGACATTCTATAATTCCTCTATTTACTAGGTATAGTTGGTCAAGAATACATACCAGTTTTAGTTGGCTGAAATGTTTTTTTTGACCTTCTTAGTACTTGGTAAAAAAATAAGAGGCAAGTTTATATTTTATTATTATTCAAATAATCAAGCTCATCCATCTCGACTTTCAATGACAATCAAAAGCCCTCCGACCTCGAAAATCAAGTATATCTTCATCCTCACTCAATATATTCAAATATATTCAAGTGTATTCAAGTCAGCCGTTTGGTTGGTCAGGATTTTGCGGCCCTTCCACTCGAATTTTACTGCAATCTAATAGAATCTAAACTGAGAAATGGTCAAAAGAGATAATTATATGCTACAATAAGTATAGAAGAAATCTGTAGAATTGTTGTCGCCAAACGTAAAGACATGAGGGGGCCAAGATGTTGTCATTGCCAGTATCTATTTCTAGGATCATTCATTAGATTATTTCTAGCCCCTTAGTTTTAGGTATTCAAATGTGGAACCGAAGTTACCTCAACCGACAACTATATCTGCATCGCTGTTTTCCAAGAAATCTGGACTTGGGGGACCCCCTTAAGGTGTATTAAATTATCATCGGTCTGGGTCCGAAAGTCCGTACCAGTCGATTTCTTGGTGCTCGACTCTTTCGTGGGATGTCTCTTCAGCTATGCTTCAGTGTCGACTTGTGATTTGGCGGTCTCCAACTGCATGTAGTCCTTCCAAATAGGCGACTGAGGAATCGGGTCGTAGGCTTCGAGTCTTGTTTCCTTCCTCGGGAAACATGACTTTATTATCGCGCTGTGCTTCCAGTACATCCCAGCAAGTTGAGCCCTGGTCGAATAAGGTATATGTACCTGTTTCTTGGTGAGGATATCCAAACTCTCCAGCCCCTCAATCACCCCCAAGAATCGCCAGCACATTCTCCTCCCCATCCTCATTCATCTCCACCTCCATATCCTCACCCTCACTCGGTCCCAAAGCACTAACCCCCCTCTCAACCCTCAGCAGCAACAACCTCATCCTCTCCAACTCCTTCTCCACCTCCCCATTCTTCGTAACAATATTCCCCTGCACATTCTCCACCCCCTCGAAGGGCACAAGTAATTCCTTCATAGCCTTATATCGTTCTACTTTCTCCTTAGCTAACCGTCTTCTTTCGTCTAGTTCGACAAGTTTCTGTTGTAGACTCTCGAATCGGGCGGCTTGCTCGGGCGCGAGTTCGGTGGCTTCTTCGCTCCAGGTTGAGGGGAGTTGAGCTATGATTTCGGGAGCAGCTATAAAACAATTAGTCCCAACCCATCCAGTTCGCTCCCTAACCAACCCCTCCTCCCAATATAAAAACACAATGAGCCCAACTTACTCATATCCACCCCCCTCCCCATCCACTCCTCCCCTTGTGCAGCCCCTCCGACCATCGGTCCCCCCTTCTCCCCAGCCCCCCAATACAGCCTATCAATCTGCTCCGCAACATGCCTCGTAGCCTGCGGTCCATACGCGACTTTATTATGTTTCTTCAATATCGCATTGAGTTTTAGCAGCGCGTCATCGATCGTTTTCTGCGAGAGGGCTTCGTCTTTTTGTGCTTGGTTTGTGAGGAAGGCGGGGGAGGGATGGAGGGGTGTGGAGAGGGTGTTGATTTGGGTGCGGAGGAAGGAGGTTTTTAGGGAGGTGATTGTTGGGTTGTTTGTTGCCATTGTCACAGGTGGTGTGGATATGGATGGGGAATTGAGGGGAGAGAGAGGGAGGGAAGGTAAACTTGGAAGACGCGCTTGCGACGCACTACCACGTGATAATATACTGTACTGGCTTACTCGGTGATTGTTAGCTTCTCGGTTACTTCTGGATTACTTGTTGTTTTTTGGCCCCCAATCTTTTTTTGGCTTACCTCTGGGTTACTCATGGATTATTGTTGGATTACTGGTGGTTTACTCGTGGAGAACTCGCGGGTTACTCCTGGGTAACTCGTGGTACTCGACGTTTGCTGCTTTTCGGCCACCAAATTTGAGACTCAGCTTTGTCGCTATTCTTTAGCTTACTCCATAAATGAATTCTCAATTATTTCTAACATGTACTTGTTTTCTCTAATAAAATTACGTCTTAGATTTACTTGCTTTTTTAAAAAATGATATTAGTTGGTTAAGCAAAAGGTGGCTTGGTTATCAACAAAGTTACACACCAGATCTAGCCTTACCGAGGTTGGCAAAAAGTAAATCCAACTTCCCGTCTTCAAAACGCCTTGTGGTTATAAAAGGGGTGTTTATGGGGCAGATGGAAACCTCCTAGAGGAAACTTCTTAGAGAAAAAGCAGCCAATAGAAAAGTCATCAATTCACAGGCATAGGTTCATTCTTTTGGTATTAGTGTGGCAAAGCAATGTTTGCTGTAGCGACCATCTATCAAGCTACTTGACCTCCTCTTAACCAAACGCAAACCCCTAAAACGAAAACACACACCATAGCATCCCCGCTCAAGGTCGTCCATATTCTAGAATATCTCAACACCAAATAAACATACCCCTTGTACGGTTCAGGCAAAAAATTCATGACCGTTCCCATCCATCCAGTAGGTTGCACCTTTCCCTTTTCCAGCATGAATCGAGCTGTTTGTAAGACAACCTCCGCCGTCGCAAAAATGTAGAAGAATTGCACCGTTCCAGGACTCAGCCTATCACCGGCCATGTGGTAGGATACTCCGCTTCGTTCTCGCTCAATCTTGGATCCTATAAATGTAGTCGTAAATGCGATATAAAGTCCAAGACCAAGAGCAAAGATAGCGTGCACAATTCTCCAAAGGTACGCAGATGGATCAGCCTGAGCAGCAGCAGGTTGACCTGGCATCCCCGGCATTTGTCCCATACCAGGAAATGATGGCATTCCACCTTTTCCTTCTCCTGGAACACCGCCCATCATTTGCTGCAGCATCGCCATCATTGGATCGTCTCCTGGCGGCCCTCCTGGACCTCCCATCATACCTTCCATCCCCGGTCCACCCATTCCTGGAAATCCGGCAAATGGGTTTTGTCCTCCACCTGGTGCCCCAGCGGGGTCGAACCCTAGCATCATTTGACGAAGCTGCTCATCGTTTATGTCTTGGGGAGGGATATTGGCACGCTGCGAGGGTCTCGTGGGCTCGTAGTAGTGTTCTGAGATGTCTACTTCTTCGGGGTCCGCATGTTGGACTGGTGCTTGTGGGGGGTCTGAAGGAAGTCAGCATGTCATCTTTAGAAAAAAAAGTGTGCAAATCTCACCTCTCTGAATGCCACCTCCTAGACCTGTAATCTTGTCTAATCTTGCAGAGCCACCAGCCCTGATCTTTGCTTCTCGTTTCTCTTTTCGTAGTCTGGCTTGTTCGGCGGCTCTTGATGGGGGGCTGCTGGCCGGTTCGGCAGAGGGTGTGGGTGTGTCTGCCATTTTGTTTGCCGCGATGATTCGTGAGAATCCGGGGAAGTAGAATAGGTCTGGTTGGCGATATCGCAAGATGTGGTATGTTTCTCGCGGTGGGTGTCTAAATCTGTAGGCTTGGCGTTGGGGCTCAAGTGAAGCTAGAAAGGAGGCTGAAATATGCTGAGTCACTAGCTTGACCAATCCAAAAGGGGACTTCGTAACTTCCGAGCCTTCTAATTAAGGTTGTGCCCCAACGGCACCATGACTGCGGTAAATCATCCATGGCAACGTGGCACGGTGATTTCTTTGAATCTTTCTCCGTCCTCTTTCAATCTTGCTTCATGATCCTTCGAGATCGAGGATTTCCCCTTTTCCTCTGAGCCACTCGACCTCCATCTTCCTCCTCTTCTACCGAGTAGTAACGATTCGCACTCGTCTATACTCGCACCACACCCAAAGGCTGACTGCAGATACTCGTACCTAGACCAGAATTGGAATCCTCAATCAGCTACTCTACTGTGCTTCTACGTCCGTAAAATATCATGTTCGCAGCCGCAACTTCGTACACTACGCCAAAACCGGAGCAGAAGGTGACGAGTTTCGTCAACTCATTATCTTGGCCAAGGTACGGAGGAGTCAACATTTCATCTATGTCGAAGCATATCGTCTTACCCACATGGCGATGGATGGCTTACTTTTTGGAGCCTCCTAGCCACGCTATTTGGACATCCATCTCGAGATCCATCAACTTTTTCTATCAAATTTCTCGGTTCTTACGTTAGATTCCAATCTCTTGCTTGCTCTCCCCAATAAATTGAAGGTTATCACGTAAAAGATCACAGAAAATACATTTCAGTCCCAAGCCTACTTACTGTATTGTAAAGTTACAAACCTACATTTCTTCTCGTCTTCTCTGCACATTAAGACTACTGCATGATGATGAATTCTTTCGTATTTCCCCAAACACTGGCTTGGCTTTACGTCAACCTTGCCGGTTGCCATGCACCGACTCCGGTTTTGTTGATCAAAAGCTAATACGAGTATCTGGAGAGGGGTGAGATTGATAGTCAGCTTCAAGCCATTTCGCTTTTCGCGTTGCACCCTTGTCAGTGATAGGGTTCTCCCCGTGGTAAATTATTTCCTTGGGTCCATCTAAATTGGTTCTTTTGCAACAGGCTGCCCTCAAAGCCTCATGGCACAGCTCCAATGGGCCGTCTCAGATCAACGGCTAGTTAGGCGAAAACGATACAACCAATAACCGGCGGTCAAAAAAATCCATGCTGACATACTCTCTTCTCCCTTCTCCACCCTACCGGCGCCGATACACCGTGAATACGCAACCCTTGTGTCGGTAGGATGCTGGTCCCGATATCAGAAGAAACACTGCCCCCCAAGGTATTGCTTATTGAAGGTAAATTTTATATAAGTCAAGTTCAGTTTCTCCTTTTTAAAAATACATCCTCAGCACATCACTCACTCTACTTTCCATCCTCTTCTCTATACCCTCTTCTCCGACGTTCAATCGCCCTTTTTCTTCGCTTATACCGGGTTTCGACTTGTACTTTAATTAACTTCAACTTTTCGAAAATGTCCAACTTCACAGGCTTAACATCAAAGGGGGAACCCGAAAATCCCTCTTCATTATGGGTCGGAAACCACACACTTTGGGAGAAACCTTACCTTTGCACCCTCGATACATGCGACTTGACTTTCTCGAGTTTTATGTACCGTCCTACAGTAGTAGGAAACGGTATCTTTGCTGGAATCTTCGCACTCTTCCTCATCGGACAAATTTTCCTTGGAATCAAACACAAAACCTGGGGATACATGGTCGCAATGATCTGCGGTCTTTTGCTGGAGACTGTGGGATACGTTGCTAGAATCCTCATCCACAATTCTCCATTTAACAACGACTTCTTTCTTATTTATCTTATTATGTTGACTATCGCACCGGCTTTCCTCACTGCTGGGTAAGTTCTTCTACTTCTTCTCTGTTATCATCTTGCTAATTCTCATTCGCGCAGTATCTACCTCTGTCTCGCACGCATCGTCACAATATACGGTCAAGACCTCAGTCGATTCAAGCCCCGAACCTACACTCTCGTCTTCTGCACGTGCGATCTCATCTCTCTTATCCTCCAAGCCTTAGGAGGAGCAATTGCCTCCATGGCCGATGACCACAAACAAGCAGATCTCGGGAAGAACCTCATGATGGCTGGTCTCATATTCCAAGTCGTCTCTCTGGCACTCTTTGCTCTTTGCTCCGGCGAATTCGCGTTCCGTGTTTTCAAAGGAAAGGGAAACCGAAACCCAAGATACGTTGACATCGTTGCTTCAAAACTCTTCAAGGGGTTCCTTGTCGGTTAGTCTCCTCCCTCCCTTTTCTCCCTACCCAAACAGCAGTTCTAACAGAAATAGGTCTCTTCGTCGCCTGTCTCACCATCACCATTCGATCTATCTACCGTTGCGCAGAACTATCAGGAGGCTTCAACAGTGACCTGTTCACCGGCGACGAGCCTATGTTTATGATCCTCGAGGGTGTCATGATTGTCCTCGCAACTGGCTGTCTTACTCTCTTGCATCCGGCAGTCTGTTTCCAGGGTGTGTGGCATGAGGTCAACTTTAGTTATCGTACTAAGAAGGGTCATTCTAAGGTTATGAGTATGAGTGAAGAGGAAGGCTTGACAGATATTGAGTTGGGGGGTGCTTCTTATGTTGGGAGCCAGAGGAAGTAGATTGGAGTTTGTAGGGGTTCGTTTTGAGGGGATTAAGGCAAGATGGAAAATTGGGGGAGTTGGGTTACTTGATGATATTAGATAGATGGCAAGGTGTCTGGTGTAAAAATAGGGGAGCTTTTTGTTTTTGTTTTGAGATACCAATTTTTGTGGTTCTATATTGAGAAAGGATCACGAGAGATAGATAGATTTTAGGGTTAATATTCGGCAACCTTTTTGCTATAATCGTATATTTAAATTTCACGCAGTACACGCAGTCTCTTTTCAATTTGGTTGACTTCTTCCTCCTCTTTTTGGAACGAAATCCTTCCGAGCTATATCACTGGACCCTTCCTTTTTGTTTGTCCCTGGCTGGTCGCTCGTACCTAATGACTATACATGCCTGCGCGGACTTAGCACATTTGATTTTTGCGAGCTGATATAGTTTACCTCTTACCCAGGCTTACAAAGCACAAAATACAAAAAGTCCAAAACTCGGTTCAATATTCTCCACCGGTCGCTCGTACCAATCGACTGTACTTCTACTTTTTTTGCGAGCAAAGCTTGTTTCCCTACATCCCCCTTCGAAAGCCATCCTACACATTATCGATACGACTCATTTACAAGTGAGTCAATCTTAGAATCTTACCTAGTAGTACAAGATATAGGCAATCTTGTTCCGCACACCTTTAAGAATCTTACATTTTCCAGAACCAACTAACCATCTCAGCCTCGGTAAGATATCGAGCCGATCTTACATACACTCCCTTCCCACGTTGGGAAATTTCCGTATCGCACAATTGAAAAAAGACCACGCAGCTCTGATGACGGATATCATATTTCACACAACACGTTCGCGCTTTTTGAGGTGTAACGGCATATTCCGTGCGCAATGGTTTCCCTTTTAGGTGTTGGAAAGGCTGAGGAATTGATTTGAAAGGGAGGGGAGTGTTTCGCTTGTTAGTCATTGGGTATACACCGCGGAATCCGTGGGGGCCGTGGAGAGGTGTGGTGGAATAGAGTTTTGATGACTCGTTTTTAGGATGTGATGGGATGAACCCACTAGCACTTTGAAGTTCAAGATGATAGGAGCACCAGGGGATGCAGGAATTCGTAAATGGTTAAGTGCAGAGCACCTCTGCACTGCACCTCAATTGTTCAACTAAGACTCGGAAAATCAATTCAGTTATCTGACAAGGCTCGAACAATTACCTTCATTATTTTAGAAGAATTGTGGAAGGCAAAGGCCTTGGACTACAGTCACGAATTCCTGCGACCCCTGGTGGAGGCCTTGAATAGGTGACATATCCTAGAGTTTTTACTACTCTCAAACCCTCATTCATAATCGTAGTCACGATAAAACATTGTTCAAATTAAGTAAAAGAGGGTAACCACTATGATAAACTAGATCAACAAATAGGTATCAAATCCCCTCACTCATTCGTCATACTCAACCGTAAGCGTGGTAGGAATAGGACTCTCCTTCGCGTTCGCATCCAAATAAACCCTCATCTTAACCCCCGCAAACTCATGTTCCAGAATCGAGAAGTGACCCTGAGGTCCAGGAGCCCTCCGAATATTCTTCAATTTAAATACCTCTCTCAACGTAGCAGCAAGTGAACACCCAACCAATCTTGCCCCGATACAGAAATGTAATCCATGACCAAGGAGGATGTAATCGGAGAGTGGACGATGAGGATTTAATTTCTCAGGCTCTGGGAAGGCGACAGGATCCATGGCTGCTTTGGAAGTGGCGATGAGAATTGTGTGACCTGCTTTGATATGGATTGGGCCTCGAGCTCCGTCCATGACAGTTACGTCTTTGGAGGCTACTCTTGGCAGACCAGGTACGACGCCCGCATGTCGCATTCCTTCGTAGACGAAACCAATCAATTCTCTATCCGAATCGGCCTCAGGCATATTGGCAAGCTCAATAATACGTGCTTTGTATTGTTCGTATCCCTCGCTTAGGAAGAGGTCAATGAGGAGGGAAGCTTGTTGAGTCAAGTTACCAGCTACTGGTGCTCCCATGCCAATACAATCACCCACCAGATCTCCAATGGGGAGTTTGGTATTGTTGAGTGCGTGGTAGATCCTATCTGCGTCTGGACCAACTTCGAAAGCACTACCCTTAGCAAGCCAGTCGACCACGTGCTCCTTGAGGCCTTGTTGGGTCTTGAGATGGGCTTCGAAGATGCCTCGCAGAACGGGACCGACTTTCAAACCTCCCTCTCGTAGTTTCCATTCATTGGCTGGGATGATGTTGAAGCTTTGGTACATGAAAAGTACCAGATAGGCCATGAATAATTCCGGTACTGAAATCAAACCATGGGGATATTCAGTCGTCTTCAAGGGGACAGCGAATCTATCAGCGAGCCAGAGAATTGGTGTGACATTGGTAACATCACGAACGATATCGATAGATCTTCTACCACTATTCGAATATTTCAAAGAGTGTTTCTTGATGAGATTTGCGACGTTGGTTCTGAAGAACTTGGAGACATTCGCTTCGAACCCCTTTTCAAAAAAGACATTATGAAGGATGTTGGAGCGTTGATCGTGTCTTTTGGCATCGTCCCATCCAATCACAAAATCATGGTTGTCCGTACAGTGACGGATGGCAGCTTGGTACATGACGCGGAAATTTTCCCGATCTTCAAAGACTTTCTTGCATCCTTCGTGGGTGAAGATTCCTGTCACTGCCATATCGCTGGGTGGTCTTTCCAAGTCGTAGTTTTGAATGACTTTGTTCTTTTTCAGAATCCCTTTGACAGCTGAGGGGGTATAGAAGGGGAGAAGGACGTATGCCGAGGTCCCTTTCCAAGCTCCAGGAAGACCGCTGAAGAGTAGGTGAGGCAGCATACCGCCATATGCGCCTGCTGGTAGAGCGGAAAGTTTTGACACTCCCCAATTGGTCAAGGTGGTGCTGTTGAAATCGTAACTGAGGAATCGATCTCCTCGAACGAGAGCAACGGCATCGTCAAGAATACCGCGACCTGTTGTTTGGCCAGGGCAAACTCCACTACCAGGCATAGCTGGTTTTGTAACTTCAGCCATTAGACCCGGGTACAATTCCAAGTTCTCAATGTGCCCATATAAGAGCTCTGCCGCTCTTGCTGTTTCCTTGTCTGGGTTCCAATCTTCGAAGTCTTTGTAGGGTTTCAGGTTTAGGTATCGACGGAATCTATTGGGAAAAGAAAGTCAGTCGAGCTGTGGAAGCAATTGAAGGAAGGGTGTTACTAACTCATTCATGGTGCAGACATTAAACACGTTTCTCGCCTGCAATTGACCCATCAAATCAACAATCTTCAAGCTGGCAGGTGTGCCATGTGCACCAAAAGCATGTGCTGGCTCTTCAATGCAATCCTTGATAAGTTCCCCAAGCTCCACATCGTTGAATTTCCCATCCGGACCTCTCTTCAGTCCTCCGAAAGTCCACTCTTTGGGAGGTGTACTCATCATTTTGTGTCCGAGGACCTTCATCATTTGCTTATACATGTCGACAGTCATATCGTCAATCGATTTGAGATCAGGAAAGCTAGCTCTCAAAATTTCTTCCATCCACTTATCATCAGCCGCACTCAGAGCAGCATGCCAATGATAGAGAACAGCAAACTCAACAGAGACAACATTTCCCGATCCGCGCTCAACACGTTTTCCAAGCTGTTTGATTTCAGCACCAAGATCAAGCGACCATGTTGAATTGGCTCGTGGGGTATTGAGAATTGCCGCAACGTAGTCTTTCAACACGACGGATGCGAAGAAGCCCACATTGATATTTCGTGTGATTTGGAAGATGTCATTGTCTTGCCTGTGGTATCAAATACGCATATCAGATATCGTGCTGCACAAGGATAGATTCTGTGACTTACCAAACTTTCTCCTTTTCGTCAAGTCGATCCCAGGGTTTATACTTTCCACTCTCATTGACAGAGAACAAATTCTCGGCAATATGGTTGTGATTTCTCGAGAACATGAGTAAAACCGCAACCACCCCAGGCGGCATCAACATAATCCTCTCCGAAGCAATGGAATCAGGAAATATCCCTCCATTCTTGTAAGTTCTGACTCGTTTTTGTTCTTCCTCGGTATTCCCATAAAGTGTACTTAGATCTACGTAACTCGAGGTTTCGTTGATCCATGGATCGCTTCGGGAAGTCTGGAAACACTCGTGAATGACGATGGTCGCAAAGGAGAAAAAGAGACGATTGAGTCCTGATGGATGTGGTCGGAAAGTCTTGTCTTTCCTTTTCAAAAGCTGATCGAAGACGAGTTCCGGGTCAGGGAGGTTTGGGCCTTTGGGCTTGGTAGGAGGAACACTACGGGAATAGGCCGATCCAGCTTTGCCCATTTCGGGAATCCAAGGGTTGTTTCCGCTTCCATCGTGGTGTCTGTATCTAGCGGTCGGACCAGCTGTTGTTGGAGGTGGATGGGGGAGATCATTCCAAAGCATGGTGATGAAATTGTTGGAGACATTGGCTGAAAGTCCGCTGTTTAATGGCAAACTTTGAAGCATTGCGACTCCATTCTCGAGCAGGAGCTTAAAGTACGTTAGTTTTTGCGCAAATGAAAAGCCAGAGTGACAATATATCCTCCCAATCGCAAAATATGAGAGACTAGGAAAATGGGTAGACAGTTGCTTACTTCTTTGTCGTCCAAAGGTTCGCCCGATGCGATTGTAGTAATGGCTTCTGTGACGGTTTTCGCATTCTTGAAGTCAAGGTGAGTGAGATCATGAATTACGGAAGTCTTCTCCACTGTTGGGGTCGCTGCGGCTTGTTCGTCACTTTTTCCATCTGGTGCTTTTGCAGGCTTCCGCCTCATCGTGCCCAACAACGACTTTATTTGGCCCGGCATCGTGACGTTATTGACGGAAGATATCGACAACAGAGAATTGAGGGACTCAAAGATGAGGAAGAAAAGTTCAAAGTGGTTTGAAATTGAAGATGGCAAGGGATGGGATGACAGCATGAGGGGGCAGTACAGTGGTAGAAATGGGATATGCAGTGGGAGGCTGGCAAGATGAGACAGAGCCATCCATACTCGGACTTACTAAATAGCCATTGATCGCCATTTGATTGGAAGTGTCTCAATCGATGAAGAAGCCATCACGATAACCCTAACATCTAAATGGACACGACGTGCAGCAGGGAAAGTTGTGTTCACACACAATGCAGATCGGATATTATCATCACCGCCCGAGTGAGATGCATCGCCATTGTTGCACGGGAATCTTAGTTGAGGTCATGAGAATTCGGAAAAGAGTTGTACAAATTTGCAGTCCTTTTTGCAGGGAAATCCCTGATATCACGTGCTTCTCTTCCTGGCATATTCCGATTCCTTGTGCAGATCATAACCTCAAAATGCCTGCCTATAAGTATAATCGATCAGATCCGTCTCCGGCAACGAAAAAAAGAAAGCAATTGAAAAGAGATGATTTGATAGGGGACACATCCGATTTCATCTGCACAGAATCTGATCGGCATATTGGAGTCTCATTTCCCCGAACCCTAGTTTTGTGGCTTGAAAGTTGTAAGCTGTGAGCTGCAAGACCCAAAGCTCTGCTCCACTCGAGGTCCACAATTGACAGCTCCCTCTTACTAAAAGTATCGCTTGTAGGTGGGCCCAATATGTATTAGCCAACGAGAATGGTGAACGAAAGACCTCAGCACTCTAATGAAAGCCTCGTTAATTGTCCTCGCACTCAAAAGGAGTAGAAGTTATCACGGGTTTGAATCTCAAGGACTATTTTGACGCCTTCACCGCTTCGGCCCGCCAGACTAGGTAATGAGGAGGGGAAATCATTGCCGTGGAGGAATTATATTGGTCGGGGACTCGCGGAATGAGACAGTCTCACAAACGCCCTTTCTAGCATCACCATGATTTCATTGGCTTGGAAACAAGACTGCAGTTTGCTGGTTGCGGTGCACCCCAATCCCTGAGAACCCCTAGTCTCAACGGAGAGCCGGGTATTTGGGGTGTTTGCCATTGCCAAATAGTTCAAAGGGTAAGGCTCTCGAGCTCCTTCGATTCTCGTTTTGCACGATAAATTTGAAAGAAAGAAACCACATTATTCGGGTATCATTACACGAGACCTCCTCACAACGTAACGACATCACCTCGATCGTGTGACAATGAGCAACCTTAATAAAACACAACATACTATACATGGCCACTGGAGAAAACCATCATATCCCGTACAAACATGCAACGAAACAAGCTCACACGAAGAAATGTCGTCGTCCCCGCAACCCCAAGAACGACAAGAGGAGATCCCTCTCGCGATCCGAGCAGTCCAAGACTCCAAAGCTTCCTATCCAGGTGGTCGAATACTCATAGTGTGTCTTGATGGAACCGGTGATCAATTCGACCACGACAATTCAAACGTGGTTAACTTCGTGAGGGTATGCGGCTTTTACCTTTGTTCCCCCCTCTTAACTCCTATTCTTAGTTGTCGAGAGCGAGTTTTATCCTTACTCACTGCTCCCGGCTCTCGAGTCAACGAGAAAGCCATTTGCTAATCTGTTGCAGTGTTTGAAGAAAGATGACCAAAGCCAAGTTACGTATTATCAGGCCGGTATTGGCACCTATAATGGGCAACAGGGGTTGAAGGGCGGAATTTCAGCTTCTCTGGATATGGCCGTGGGAAGTGGTCTTGGAATTCATGTCAAAGATGCCTACCGTTTCCTGATGCAGAACTACTGCGAGGGGGATAAAATATGTCTTCTAGGTTTCTCTCGAGGAGCGTACACAGTCCGCTGTTTATCAGGGATGCTTCACAAAGTCGGATTGTTACCAGCCCACAAGTAAGTAGCCTTTTCCCCTTGTTCATTTTGCTGGCCTCCAGACTTTGATAGAGAATTGTTTGCATTCTCCCGACACCAGGGGGTGCATGGATTTGTAATTGGCCAAGAGTAAAATCTCTCTGCTCTGCGTCCCCGATTGTTCGACTAAAACTCGGAAAATCAATTTAATTGTCCTAAACGACTAGAACAATTTATCTTTATTCTCCTAGAAGTGTTAGGACAATTGTAGAAGGGAAATCGCGAGGGGCTATAAGTCACGAATTCTTGCACCCCCTGGTGCCGGCTCCCCTTTCATATCAAGAAAACCATATATTAATATATTGCAGTGGAGCACAAGTTTCTTTCGCCTACAACTTCTATAAAAACGACAATTCGCCAGATTGGAAAATGAGTCGCGAATTCAAAGAGACATTCTGCATCAACGTCGAAGTGTATTTTGTTGGTCTTTGGGATTGTGTCGCCAGCGTGGGGTTCTTCCCTAGAAAATTGCCCTTTAGCAAGTCGCCAACCAGCTCCGTCCATTATTTCAGACATGCAATGGCTTTAGATGAACATAGAGCGAAGTTCAAGATCTGCCAATGGCAACGCAAAGATTCATCCCAGGAGCAAGATGCTATCGATCGTACTCCTAAAGCGAAGTTCCATTCTGGAAAGGAGAAGGGATCTGGGAAAATCAAACAAGCCAGAAAACACAAACATGGTAAAGAAAAGGAAAGTTCTGGGAATCTCAAGCAAATTGGCAAAATTCGTGGAATCTTCCGCTCTTGTTTTGGACCGAAAAACCCAGGTTCTCCGGGAAATGAAAACGACGACAGGCGGTCCTCTACTTCCTCAGCCCCTTCCAATCAGGATCAACTGGAGAAGGAATTTGAGAAAAAGGACACTTCAGCGCATGACCACATTACGACTAACGTCTTGGAGGTCTGGTTTGCCGGGGCTCATGCAGACGTTGGTGGCGGTGCCGTCCTCAACGAAGAGAGACACATGCTCTCCCGCATTCCACTTCGTTGGATGATAAGACAATGCTTCGAATGCAACACTGGTATTATCTTTGGTACGGCCCCTTTAGCGGAGGCTGGAATTGATGTTCCGAATGTTTGGCCGATATACAAAAAGCTATCGAGACCAGTGGTGGGACCTTCGCCAAATATGATAGAGCAGTATGAAGCTGGTGATCTACCTTCTATTCGACGACGTTCAACAGCACTGGGTGTGGACAAGGACCAGAGGAAGAAAAGCTTGGCCGATAGCAGCAAAGAGGAAATGATTTTCCATGATGCAATATCAGAACAAGATGAAAAGCACCCTGCAGAGAACTTCTGTCTGTTACCGGAGCATGCCGAAGATCATTTCGATGCCATGGCACCTATCAATGATCAATTGGAGCAAGCTAAGAGTTGGTGGGTTCTGGAATTTTGGCCTGTCAAAGTGCGTGTTCAGAAACCAGATGAACAATGGGAAAAGGTTGTGAGAATGAACTTGGGAAGATTCAGAGCTATTCCGGAAACTGAGCCCAACATGCATTGGACTGTTCAGATGAGAATGAATGACAAGAACTATAAGGTTAGGAACCGGATTGATAAGAATGCGCTGTGGCAGGTAACTGCTTGAGTTTGATCCTCCTCTTCTATATTTTCACATGTCATGAAGTAATACCAACACCATCTAATGTAATGATTCTCTTGCCGTTCTTAGATATGGTATATTTTATTCATCAATTACGCTATCTTGTTCGCGAGTATTTAGAGTAATTAAGCTAATTTGCTAAAGTCTGGAACGTTTTAGAAGTACAGAGTGTAGGTACTTATCCAAGTAACATTTATATGATTTGATTATTCTAGAAAGTTTAAAATAATGAGGTTAGCTGAATAGAGTCTCGCGATAGACATTAAAAGTGGCAGTAAATACATCGGGTTCACGCCTTCCTGCTAACCTAGCTCTCGTTGTTCCAGCTTTTTAAGGTAATTCAAAGCAATTATTCTAAACACTTCGAACAATTTAAAATATTGACCTAGGTATTTAGAACAATGAAGTTCAATTGTCCCAAGATATTAGGTAATTGAAGTTGGAACTTACTGCCACTTTTAATGTCCACCGCGAGAGAGTATAGAGATAATCTTAAACGAATTTGGAGTATGTTTATATACACAATACTGTAATTGGTGAGTAAAGCATACCAGGCAGCCACTCATCAGACGCATCACCAGTTTGTATTTGATGCAGTTTCTCGAGTAAGATCAATTTAGAAACTCTACACACTTCCCATATTTACTCTGTTCGACCTCCAAAAACATCATCTCATTCCCGTCTTCGTCTCCCAGCAGCCGTACGACAGAAGATACGGGCGTGGTGGCGGCGGATCGTCCCTTTCATTGAGTTTGGGATTTGAAAGTACCAGAAACCTTTTGTCCAGCAAGTTACTCCCCTGATCCCCCCAATTCCACGCAATGTAGAACTCGGAGTTCAAACTCAGCTCATATTCTTCACCTGGCTTGGGTCCCGGGTACGCACCTGTTTTCCCCATCAATTTTTGCTAAGCGAGGAGACAGTGGGGTCGAGGACGACATTGGATGTGAGTATAGGAAATAGCTGATTGCAATGTCGAAGGTTTTGGGGGGTTGGTTTCGGTGTCGTTCAGGTATACGTCAGCCCACAGGTGTCAGCTGATAGTCCAAGGAGGAGTAGCTGATTAGCAGAAGGCCTCACAACCCTACGGCATAATATCAACGATTACCGTGACCCTAGTCTTAATTCTTGGTGTATTTTCGCAGGCATAGGCATACATAATGTTATACAATGTTCTATTAATGGAGGCTTATTTCGCACTTTTGCTGTTTGGTTGGATTTAGTTTTCATTTTATATTTCAAGTCGAGCTATATATTCTTATAAGTTATAGTATAACTATTTAAATATTATAATCAATGTTTACGTCTTATAAAGTACTAGAAATAAAGAAATAAGAATAAAAGAAACGCTAAGGAGAAAATAGAGAAGAAATAAGAACTATCTAAGTAAATTAACCTAAAGTTAAAGGATTTTCTAAATAGCTAGTATATAAGAAAAGCAAAGTCGATATAAGAAGAGCTCTAGAAGAAATGAATTAACACTCTAGAGAGAGAGTATAGTAAGCAGGTTTGAAGTATCGAATTATTTAAACTAAAGTAGACATTAGTAAGAATCAAACTCTTTTACAGTATTGAGAAGTATTAAATTTAAACACCGGCCCACCTTATACATACTTCGTCGAAGTGAATTTATTTAAAGTAAATAAGACATTAGCAAGAATCAAACAATCGAGAAGTATTAAATACAAACCCCGGTTCACTCTAACCTCACTTCGTCGAAGTGAAAGTGAACGTATTTTAAATTCTTTTTATAAAAAGGTAGAAGAAAGCTTTACTCTTCTAAGAGAAGAAGGAGGTTTGAAAACATGTAAGAAAGGAGAGATAGTTTTGTCAGCTTTTTAGGCGAACGGTTTAATTGGTGGCTGCAGTACGAGGTAGGTCACGTGTATGTAAATAACCCCTGTTGCTGAGGTGCATGCCAGATTTGGACATGTTGCAGAATTCAGCCTCGCAGCTGCAGCAAGCGACAGCTACTGTTCTAAAATATCCTCATCCTTTTCTCTAGACATCAACACCGGGGCCTACTGCTTCAATTTCTAGCTCCACCTATATTTTCTCGTTCCCCTGACTGGTAGGTACTTGTATGCATACTGAAGCTTAGTCAACGTGGACTAGGAACCTGGAAAGTCTGGAGACGATCTGACCAGTTACAGTACAGCAATGCACCCGGCGGTCGCGACGGAGTTGATGGGCGGAGATTGATCCCAAACTGGCAAGGCCATTCATTACCTTGTTTATATCTTTCGGAGGCTCATTGCTCGTGCCTAGGTAGACATCACACACCTTCAAGGCCATGCTGCTTTATCGAACACCATGGAAAAAATGATGCTGACTCCGTTTACTGTCGACCTTGGTCAACCAAAACAAAAGCATACGAGAAAAGGAAATTTCAAGAGCAAAAGTGGCTGTAAAACGTGCAAGTCAGTCAATCTCGCTGCATTTCTATGTTTACTTAAAGGGTATTAGCTAATACACATATCACATGCAGGAATCGACATATCAAATGCGACGAAGCAAAGCCTGCATGTTGTTTTATACATTTCCAATCCCATCACATTCATACTAATTTTAATCAGGTGCAAGATGTTTGATTGCCGGTTATCATTGTCCAGGTTACGGATCGAAGCCACAGCAAACAGCTAGTCTTCGCCCTCTTCAAGAAAAACCAGCCAGAACACCTAGAACCATTACAGGCTCGGTCGATCATACCAAACAAGTTGAATTGCAATTAATAAAGACTTTGAGGCGAATGTCAGGCCCATCTGATGATAGAGTATGGGAATTGGCTATGTCGCCGCTGTCACTTTCCGAGCCAGTCGTTTGGCACTCTCTCCTTGCTGTCGGGAAGTAAGTAATTTAAATCCCCCCTCATATCAGATAAGAGGATTGGCCATCCCTTTCCGGCACCCTTCCCTTCTACCTCATTATTCGAAATGCTCTATCCGAGAAAGTCTAGAAGAACCAAACCCTCAATTTCTTGCTTTTCCTAAACCTTCTAGTAAAATAGCTACATATATCTGTAACTCTCTCGCACAATCAGAAAGAAGAGTGCCGGAGAGTAATGAGCAACTCGCTCACATATTTGCATCTTCTTGGCTCTCTGGCATCTCCCTCCTTGAAAACATACTAATTTGTGGTCAGTCTCGTGGAAACCTTCGCGCTGAAAATGCAGCAGAAAGATGGTCTTGCTGCCGTCTCTTATCAGACCACCCTAACTCATTATAACCGCGCGATTGGTTTACTCACAGCTCAAGGTTCCGATCGAAGGTTGTCAACCGTAGCCCTACTAGGCGCCTGCCAAATGTTTTTCAATATAGAAGCTTTTTCCCAAAATAGAAGCGGAGCCCTTGCTCATCTACGTGCTGGGTAAGCAGCCAATTTCGTGCTTCTTTCTCCTGCTTTCCTGCTGTTGATGGTTACAAGGAATTTCACGTCCTTTACTCTCCATTCTCTCTTTTCGAAAGGCTACATACTAATTTTAACTCTAGCATTCGTATTATACGTTCTCGGAAATCCAGCAATTCGCCACCTAACGCCATCATCGACAACGTTTTATCACCCCTCTTCCACGATTCATTTTACAATTGGATATCATTACTCTATGTTTATGGCAAGACGACAGAGTTTGAAATTGATGGAGTCGATCTTTATATGCCCCCAAGTCAACGCTTCAATAACATCGTTGAGGCGACAGTTGAGTTGGAGCAAATCACCTGCTATGGACACTACTCAGCACGGTCATTTCAGTATTATAAATTAACTCACGACGAGGACGAGATTAACCGTGCCGCAACATTGCAACGCCAATACTTCCAAAATAGAATTCAACAATGGGTCAATATATTTGAGCCTTTACATCAGGCTACAAAAGACCCGGAAGTATTGGAAGAACTTAAATACATCAAGCTTGTCCAACGGCTCTTGTATATATGGCTTCCCCAAAAGTTCACATTGAAGGAAGTTGAGCACGACGTACACGTTGAGGAATATATCCATATATTTGAGCAGATGTCTTCGTTATTCTTTTCCTCCGGCAAGAGCATTACCAAAAATCAAAAGCGTACTGGAACGACCTACCAAGTTTCAACGCATGTATTCCTTCAAATCTATATGCTCGCCATCAAATGTCGAAATCCGTCGCTACGAACCAGAGCATCTTCGTTCCTTAAAGTCGTCCTCAGTACTTCAAAGTGGGATGACCTGATCCAGAGCTCGTCCGGAATGGTCCACGTACTTGATAGGGTAATTGCGATTGAGCAAGAAGGCTTGGAAGATTTGACAGATCCAACCGGCGCAATTGTTCCATCAGAATGGGCGCGAGTGACGGATATTAATTACGTTTCGGACCACAGTGATGGAACTCTGTACCAAATGCGACAGAGAATTGATGGCAAGTGGTATCTGAGGGACGAGAAGATTGATATGCGTTCCAGGAACTGGTTATCCATAGATGACAAAATCTTGGACAATTAAATATCGTTTCTCTTCGATCCCTTAAAACTTCTTCTTATAGGTGTACCTCAATCCCGCTAACATCGTATTGAAATGACCAGAGGAAGAAAACCAAAATTCAAAGAGGAAAGCAAGAACTATCTGCCCTGGCTGTGCTAAGCATACTCACACTGCTCTAACAGAATCGTGAAGATCAGCACATTACGGAGAATTGTAGAAATCCTTAACAGCTAGAGAAAGTACAAATACAAACCGACTTGTCGAAGCACTTGCTTTGGACCTCACCCCGTTGAGCGAACTTGAAAAGGATTTCCTCATCGCGACCCCGACTGCCAGAATTGGTAATATGCAGTATTCATCCCAAGAATATGTGTTGAATGGTAATGTTCAAGATGAAAAAGAGAGTGAGAGTTTATCAGATGAAACCCCCAAATTCACCAACCAATCACAGAGTCATCAAGTCAGGTACCCTTCCACTCGGCAAGTGGGGCTTCAGCCTCGCGTCGTTGCGTGTCCTCTACCAGGCTCAGCACCAAACCTCGAACCACCACCCACCACGACCTCCTCGTAAAAAAATCGATTTGCGCAAACATTGATAATTGATGTAAGAGGGTGTTAAGAAAAAGGATTGAGCCAAAGAGGAGAGAGAGAGAGCGACATGAACGGTTTCGCAGATCATGGTCTGGACGAGGATGCCTTTGGGGAAAAGGGTAACCTCGTTTCGGCTTTTGATGCTTTTCGTAAGTTTAATTCCTTACTCCTACATATATTATAGAGTTAATTGGATCTCTCACTTTATTCTGCGATACTTGAATGAGGAACTGAAAGCTAACACAATAACTCCCAGCAAAATCCAAACCCCAATACATAACCCGTACCTCCGGCGGCGGAAAATGGACCGTAGCAATGCTCGTCGTCTGCGTCTTCCTCACATTCTCCGAATTCACCCAATGGTGGCGCGGCCACGAGAACCACACCGTTTCCGTCGAAAAAGATGTGGGCATGAGCCTGCAAATCAACTTAGATATCGTCATAGCAATGCAATGCTCCAACATCCACATAAACGTGCAAGACGCTGCCGGAGACCGAATTTTGGCAGGGGACATGTTAAAACGGGATGCAACGAATTGGAATCAATGGGTCAAGAAGGGCGTTCATTCTCTGGGCAAAGATGCGAATGGACGGGTGGACACGGGGGAGGGATATCATGATCATGAGGAGGGATTTGGGGAGGAACATGTTCATGATATTATTGCCGCCGCGGGAAACAGTCGACGGGCGAAATTTGGGAGGACACCACGATTGAAGGGGGGGAAGGGAGATAGTTGTCGCATCTATGGGAATTTGGGTGTGAACAAAGTCCAGGGCGATTTCCACATTACTGCGCGAGGACATGGATATCAGGAATGGGGAGCTGATCATTTGGACCATACTGGTATGTCTTTGTTGAAATTTTGGTGTGGGGATGGTTTACTAATTTTTGGGTGATATAGCTTTCAATTTCTCCCATATCGTGTCGGAACTCTCTTTCGGAGCCTTCTACCCCTCCCTCCTTAACCCCCTCGATCGCACCATCTCGACAACTCCAAACAACTTCCACAAATTCCAATATTTCGTCTCAGTTGTCCCAACGATCTACACCGTGGACAGCAGTTCCTATGGACTTAAAACTCTCTTCACAAACCAATACGCTGTCACCGAGCAATCGCACATCGTCAGCGATCATTCTGTCCCAGGAGTCTTCTTCAAATACGACATCGAGCCTATGCTTCTCACCGTGGAAGAAAGCCGAGACGGATTCTTGAGATTCGTGGTCAAGGTTGTGAATGTGTTCAGTGGTGTGTTGGTTGCTTTCCACTGGGGTTTTACATTGAGTGAGTGGTTTGTCGAGGTCATTGGCAAGCGGAGGAAGAGACTGAGTGAGGGTGTATTGACTGGGAAAGCCTCATACCACGACTGATTTGTACAATTTTCATCTCATTTTTATATCATCTAGGCACGGCGTTTTCTGGTCAATTTTCCCAAATTCAAAATACATTGAAAATTTAAAAACTTCCTAGGTCGCCTGTGCATCGTATTGAAATCTCGCAAGATTGCAACACCTAAAGAGCTCTCTCTAACCTATTTTTTCGTATTCTCATGCATTAGGTAAAATACAACCAACCCCCGGGAATTTGGCTGCCTTCGATTACTATTAGTCCTGTACTTGAATGTACGTAGAAACTCCATCCAAATCAATCCCAACCCCAATGCCATCAATTCAAGTCCAGGCCAGAAAAAGTGCAACGAACCAAGTGACCGCCTGTCTATCAAGGCTTCTTGTTGGTAAAATAGACACCCAATCCAACACCAAGAGCAATAGCCAACACGATGAGAACCACGATCAACAAGCACCACCACTTATTTCTTCTACGACGACGAGCATGCTTGTTGGCTTGTTCGATTTGATCATTTCCTTTGTCGACATCTTCAGCGGTTTGCATGGCGTTTTGCTCGGTGTGTTCGATGACTGGATCTTGGGCTTCGACGATTTGGGCCATGTCTTGGAACATCTCGGCGAGGTCGGTGAGAGTTGCTTCGATGCGTTGGAGTTCATTGTGACGGGCTCGAACGGCTCCCAAGACGGATGAAGCCTGTCCTGTGCGGTTGCTCTTGAGCTGTGATGGCTTGTTAGGATCATGCTGTGACGAGGATTGGAGGAGGGGTAACTTACAGCTGTTTGGAATACACCTTCTGAACCCCAATCTAACTCGGATGCTTGTTGGACCTCAGCCTCGGTCGCCTCTGGATTCACGATTCTGAACTGTCGGGCAATTTGCTCGCGATATCTTTGTCTAAATCCAACCTCCTCTTGCTGATAATCCTGCAGCGCCCTCTGGAACGTCTCCTTAAGCTGCTTCGACTGCAAGTTCTTGATCGATTTTGATCCATCGGTCGTCTTGAGCGCATCGAGTTCGAGGTACTTGATCTGATCGCGAATCTGGGTATTCTTCAACTGTGTTTGCGTGACCAGACCTTCGAGTTGCGCCGACGTGCTGTTATCTGCTGAGCTGAGGGAGCGTTGATGGAGGGATGCGATCTCGGAAATATTGGTGCCTAAGCTACGAATCTCGGATTTGGCATAATCGACTCGGGAGAGGAAGTCTTGTTGGGTGAGGACGGCGGAGGGATGCGCGGGTGCACCGGGTTGTGAGTATTCGGAGGCACCGGAATAATTGGACATCTCATGTTGAAGATTTGGCTGTGCTAGATGGCCCTGTGGAGAAAAGAGATGGTGTTAGCTAGATTGTTGCTGGAGCTTTTCACGATAGCGGTGCTGCGAGCGCAAAGGCAACGCGCGGATGAGGGGATGTTCTGTAGGTTACCTGTTGGGGAGCGCCATATCCAGCTTCTGCGCCTGGACCCCCGTTGTATGGGTTTCCGCCGTACTGCTGGTATTGCGACATAATTGAATGCTCTTCAATTGATGTTTGTTTTGTGATGGCGATGTTTGTTGTGGAGGAGTCGTCGTCAAGAAATTAGAGGTCTCCCAGGTTTCGGTTGGTGGGAAGTAAGATTGGACTGAGATCGCCGAGAGGTGAATTAAGCCGCAACGCAACGCAATTTAACAAGACCTAAGGCAGCAGAACCGGAAGAAATATATGAATTCACCTGTAGAAAAGTTCGTGATAGAAGAGAAGATAGGTAGCAATTTTCAGAGTCCCCTCTTCAACCTTTTCTCTGCGGTTGCCTACCTTTGTTATAGTGCACTGTAGCGTTTGGCCTAAAGCGAGACTCCGTCACCAACGTGGCGCGAGCATGGCTGTGCTGGAAAACTGCATTTTTGCCAATGGAGGAGGTGAGAACTTTACTAAATTTAAGAGCAAGGTGGGCGGTACGGCCGTACTTGTATGGAAAATGTGTATCATATTGTACCGTCCGTAGGTAAGGTAGGGATGAAGCTATCTCGCATTGAGGCTCAACATTCGAGGACGCCAGTCTGTGAGTTGTCCGTTGTTCCCTGAAGAAGCGGACATCGAATGAACGTCACGTCACGTGTTGGGGCCAAAAGTAGTAGCAACTATTTTGAAGTGTCTTTGCACGTCTGTTCAATGAGAGCAGTTGATGGAGAAATTGGTTGTTTAAGTTTGAAAAAGTTGGGAGATATCAAAGTACCTAAATTCTCATGACTTGGTTGCGTCGTCTTTCTCGCGATGTTTAGTTCTTCCGTTCGAGTGCCCGAAAACCGAAATTATATTATCCATGCATCACCTATCACATCACATTCTATAAAACCATCGGGGAATTCATGAAATGTGCGGACATGTGAAGCGAGACGCTGTATCTCCGTACCAGGTATACGTATACCCTCCCACGCTCTCGTGCTCATTATTGACCAAATATTGTTCCTTCAATGCAACACTGCAACGTGCAGGAGAGAAATGCAGCCATCTCCACGAGCTGAGGCGAGTTTGGCCCGGTGGCTGACGGTTAGGGCTTCGTGAGATGCGGCGCTTCTGAGGTCTCCTCCGCATGCTGACTTTCAATAGTTTCGCTTATTTCCTAAAGGGGACTTCTTCGACGACATCAATCTTGCCAAAATGCCGGCCCGCGGACTTCTGGAGGAGAAGAATGAAGAATGGAATCTACTGATACGGAATTTCACAAAAGTGTCTGTACGAATCCGAGACTGAACCGTTTTGGGGGATCACTTTGTAGAGAAGATAGAGTGGACGGGAGTCTGTGCTTGGGTTCCATTTACCAATAGTTATCCCCCATTTATTAAGCTTCATTGCACATCCTGGCTCGCGATGGACAGTAAAAGCGGCAGTAAATATTAGGTTCGTACCTGCCTTCCTAGCCGTTGTTCCAGCTATTTTGGGCAATTCAAAGTAATTACCCTAGATACTCGGAACAATCTGAAATATTACCCTAGGTATTTAGAACAATTAAGTTTTATTGTTCTAAAATTGAACTAAAAAGTTGGAACAATCAGAGATATTTACTGCCGCTTTTTCTGTGCACCACGAGCCTGGCAAACCAAATTCCCTCCCTGTATTCTGTACGAGGGATACGAACCCCACTACTTAGACCTCGAAGAGTGCCTTCCTTGTATCGTAGGTATACTTGAGGTCAAGATGCCAGTAATTGGGTGTGTCTGGTTTACTGATACGCCATGCCTGGTCAAGGGCCTGTAATACCTCTTCTGGCAAAGGACCCTTTTCACAATCCTTCAAGTTCTGATCAAGTTGTTCAATGGAACTGACGCCAATGATAACTCCATCATTTCCATCCTTGACGTTCAGAGCCGAGTGATTGACGACCCAACGAAGAGCAACTTCAACCATGGTAAGACCGGCTTTCTCTACAACTGGCTCAATAACTTTGAGAGCCTCAAAGGTACTATCCTTGTAATATCTTTTTCGATACATCTCCCCATGTCCACCTTTGTCGCTAAATCGGCCTTCCTCTGGAATGTCCGAAGTCTTGTATTTTCCAGAGAACAATCCACCAGCAAGTGGATTGTAAATCACAACGTCAAGACCGTATCTCTTGCAGGCCGGTATAAGTTCTTGTTCAAGAGAGCGGGTGATGGCATTGTACATTCCTTGATAGATGGTGGGTCGGACCTGCATGAATATCAGAAAGAATACCAATGAAAAGAATAAAAGTGTCTGAAGGATGATGCAACTGTTGCATGCTTCAAACTAGCGAATTTTCTGTATGTCTCCAACAGTTTAAATAGGGAAAATCCACGTACCCAGTTATTATACTTGCAGTGCATCACAACTTCTGCAACCTCAAAGGCCGTGAAGTTACTAAGCCCAAGTTGGACAAACTTGCCTCTGAAGGAATATTAGAATATGGAAATAAGCGATTGTCCGAATTCTCCGGAGTTAAACTTACTGCTTGTGAAGCTTGTCAACAGCTGCCAGCGTCTCTTGGAACGGGACGGAACGGTCCTAGATTTCCAAGGCATTGTCAGTCACTTTCAATTTACCGCCCACTTGCTCAAAGCTCCGTATCAGAAAGAAGTCTTACCGCCGCATGAAGATAGAAGATATCTACGCATTCGGTGCCGAGTTCCTTCAAGCTCGTCTCAAACTGCTGTGTAAGGACTTCGGGTTTATGAATGCCCGGTGTTCTCGGATAAACCTTAGTCTGTAAATAGCATCAAACATTCTGTCAGAAAAGTCTTATTCAAAAGCTCGGTTCTTCCACGAGATGGATACTAAATCTGGTTGAGTATCACATACCGCTAGAGTCAAACCCCTTTCTTTATATTGAGCCTTGGCGGTGAAGCGCTCTTGTTCTCCTCCAATATATGCACGCGCTGTATCCACCTCGTTATATCCAGCAGCTTGTAAATGATCGAGGGTTTTTATGAAGCCATCTAGAGTTGTGATCCTGGCGCCCTTTGCAGTAGCTTCGTCGCCCTCGCCGAAGGTCATGAGACCTAGGATTACTCGAGGCTTTCCGGTTTGCGTGAGGAGAGGCATTGTGACGATACTGTGAAATGAAATTTGGGATTGCGTTGCAGGTTCAATTTCGGAAGGAGAATGTTGGAAATGTAACACGCCACAGAGCTGAAGGTTAGTTGGAGTTCAGTGACGCATATTACGTGCATTTAGAGGTTGAATTAGTAAGTAGTAGTTTAATAGTGGGGGTGTAGCTGTCGGGGTTAAGCGGGGAAAGATGATAGGTCACGATGAGCACCATATCGCACGCCTTGCGATAGACATCGAAATGTTGTTGCGTTGTTTGAATTATTATCCTAAATCATTTTGGAGAATTGAATTGATTCCTATTGTTTGAAAAGATCTAGGTCGGTTCTTCCAAGTTTTTCCGCACAGATAGAACAACGAGTTGTAATTTCAGCTAAGGTTATTGCTTCAACGAATACGAATACTTCAGCGTATAATTTGGATCAAATATCATACCGGCAATGGGCAGCTCACAGCTAGCCAGCCAAGACGTTGGGAAACGGCATCTCGGCCGGGTTGCCAAGTCTACCAAAGTTGTTGAGATACGAAGCTAGTCAAAGCTACCCTCCACATTTGGGTGTGTGCATTTGTGCCTTATTTAATATTGTAACGCAGTTCATCGAGATTGTCTTAGATGGCGTGTCTTACTTTTAACGCAGCGCAAGTCAACTCTCAACTCCCGCGCGCAAAGTCCCGATCTTGAAACGGCCCATGTTTCGATCTGTAGATCTTCCTCTTTTTCCAACCTGTTCTCCAGTATAACTTACCCACGAAAGATCACCGGCTACTGCAATGTTTTGTCAAAGAATCCGTATATATTTAGATCCTGTCAAGACTCAGAGTCCAAGCTTATTGATACCCGACCTCCCCGACCCCATATCTACGACTCCTCCGACACTAAATAGTCTGTGCAGACAAGAGGGGGAACCTGGAAGGCTCAAGTTGTGTCAAGCCAAGATACGAAAGCATGATTGTATTTTCTTGAAAGTTGAAACCTTTTTTCGGTCCTGTGCCTCTTTTTCTCTTATTTAGGGCTTACATCTGACAGCCATCAACGTTTTGGTTTCCAATTGCGTATCCGTTCTTGGACATGTTTACCAGCCACCCTTGCATTTTCATTTCCTCGCCTCGTGGCAGAGAATCAAGCTCACCTGCTGCCACACCGGTCCCGCGAAAGAGGAACTGAATGGCCGGTAGACTTTAAGGATTTATGCATGTAATAAATTGGCTCTTGTTTTTAAGGTTGTACGCGTAGTTCCTTCGGCTCTTGAGCCTATATCCACTTGCACAATATCAAAAATGATATGATTTAGAGTCTCGAAATTCATCAGCCATGCCTTTTGTCTCCCGCGCTAGTCAGTATCCCTGAAAGGCATCGTTCAGTCCCAGTTTTCGTACTCGCTTCCTTTGCTGGAGACCGACAACAGGAGAAGCGGATGGCGGTAAATCGTTGGAGGACCGATTGTTGTGGAGATGGCGGCGACTCGACGCCCCCGACGCTCTTGGGAGACCTTTGACTCTTGGTATAAGGGGCTTGTTATATTTGTTTTGATCCCTTGCGGGGAGTACGAAGTATTGTGGAAAATGTTTGGATTGGTTTCTGTAAGCAGTAAGTAATGGGAGGGCCAATCTAGCTGCCCGTGTTTATTGAGCATGGATTGTCTCCCAAACCGGCTTTTGGTTTTCACCTGCAGCATTTCGACCGCGGAATGTGACCCCTCCTCTTCGTACAGTAAGTACTCTGCTGACCAAAATTCTTGTGTGGCAGTCCATTTCTAGTCTTTATGCCGAATTTCCTCGTAGTTCTTCCTCGCCCAGCGAACTGCGAACTACGAACTGTTCACATCGCAGGTCCTCCGTAAAATGGAGTGACGACTAAGTCGTCGTCAGCCTCCCGGGTCGTAACCCTGTCTTGCACATGGCTTTCCACCCCTCCTTTCACAATCTCCTGGTATGGCGTGGAAAGAGCAAAGCAGCCGCATTTGGGCCCACAACCGCCCCATGTGCACGGCCTGTTCCAACGGCCGCCTTGACAATTTGACAGATGGGGGCACCGCCTTGACGCCGCATGCGTAAAGCTTCAACAACAACATCGTGAAGAGCGGTGTCAGGACTCAGGGGGCTAGGGACGACGACGGCGTGTAAGGGATTACCGCTACCCTTTCCCCTTGTTTATCCGTATTTTTCTGCACAATCCACACTTACAATCAACTCGCATGCTTCAAGTCGATTTCTTGTCCCAACCTCCTTCTACCCCTCCGAAGCCGAGATGAAAGCACGAATCGTTGTCCCAGCAGTTTTCTGGGCCACTGTTTTGTCAGTTTAGGGAGACGATTGTTTCTCGTATACGGCACTTGTAACCTTTGCTCGGTAACAAAACCAATCGCTTTTCAAGACATTCTTGCTGACCCAAATCCGACCCCTAATCCCAGAATCGGTGGTTCGTTTTTTTTGTTTTCTTTCCGTGTCCCTCGGGGGATCTTTGCCAAGGGTTTTCACCCCAAGCCTTTCGGAGAATATCTCAGTGCCCTCCCGGTGTTATCGATCCTACCCGCCTCTAAATTGGACTCTCATGCAGGTACATGCATGCTATCTTTTGCAGCCATGTCTCTAATATCTTTATCCTTGCTACAATATTATAATCCTGCTTTTTGTTTCTCTTGCACGCGACTCTTAGCTTCCTCTGAGTCCAATTATCTAAGCGACTTAAACGTTGGTAAAATTTTGAATTTGATAGCAAGATCTCAGAGATACAGGCAAATTCAGGCAAGAAATGCAGCTCATGTCATGAGCAGAACAACGAGAAACATATTGACAAAGACAAGGTGCTCGTCTATGGGCTGGGGTAGGTTCATGGTCTGCCCTGTAATGTTTTATCTTCACTTTACGGCTTCTTTAATTAAGTTTTCGACATATATCCCCTTCTGGAAATAAGGCTGCCGTTTGCGGAAATCGAGGATGGAGAAACATCTATTTGCGGGGTGTGTCGACCACCACCATGTCAACTTGTGAAGTGGGTTGTTGTCATGGTCATTGCTCAAACCCCATCCGCTTTTTTAAGCATAGGGACTGGTCAACCAAAGGGGGTAATCTTCCACCGAGCAGCAAGAGAGGATTAGATCTTATCGGTCGGTTCTTTGCCGTGCGGTCAGGTATTCGTCCGCGTACACCATCTGCAGGCTCGAAGAGAACATGCACGTTTTGTTCAGAAAGGGTAATCGGAAAACATCCATGAGGCATGGAGCGAACACGAGGACCGTGTCCAGCCATGTGGGAAAAGAATCTGAGGATATATAAGGAGGTTGACAATTCCTCTCAACTTTTCTCTTCATCCTCTCCAATAATCTAATAATCCCTTCTGGATATCGACCAGACTCACACTCACTTCCTTCATCATGAAGAACACATTCTTTACTTCAATTCTTGCGGCTTTGGCCAGCAGAACTTTAGCATCTGCTATCCCATCCGTTTCGGACTTAATCCTCGCTTCGCGCCAAACTACAACAGACTGCGTACACTCTGCTACAGCCAGAGGCTGCTGGGGAACCGGCTTTAACATCGATACCGACTACTACGACAACACCCCAGACACTGGAGTCACTCGAGAGGTAAGAGTCCCAAGCTTCTTCTGATGTCTATTACTAACTTTACCAGTATTGGTTGTCCGTTGAGAACACCACACTTGCAGCTGATGGATACACTCGTCAAGTTTTGTCCTTCAATGGAACAGTTCCTGGCCCAGCTATCGTTGCCGATTGGGGTGACAATCTCATCATCCATGTTACCAACAACCTTGAGCACAATGGTACAGCAGTTCATTGGCACGGAATTCGTCAACTTAACTCTGTTGAGTATGATGGAGTTCCAGGAGTAACTCAATGCCCTATCGCCCCCGGAGACACACTCACCTACAAATTTCAAGTCACTCAATACGGTTCAACTTGGTATCATTCCCACTTCACATTGCAATATGGGTGAGTTTCTCTCTTCCAAACCATTTTCAAGTCTAATAAAAAGCAGTGATGGACTCCTCGGTCCTATGATCATAAATGGCCCAGCTACCGCCAACTACGATGAGGATCTCGGCATGATCTTCCTCTCAGATTGGTCTCACATACCAGCTCCTCAACTCTGGGATGCTGCCAAACAGGGAGCTCCTCCAGTCTTGCCAGGCGGACTTATTAACGGTACCAACACTTTCGATTGCAGCACCAGCACAGACGCCAATTGTGTAGGCGGTGGTAAGAAGCACGTCAACGTTTTCGAATCCGGAAAGACATACAGAATTCGTCTTGTTAACTCCGCTCTTGACTCTCACTTCCAATTCTCCATTGATGGACACTCGTTCCAGGTAATTGGAATGGATCTTGTTCCAATCGTTCCATACTCTACCAACAATCTTTTTGTCTCTATCGGTCAAAGATACGATATTCTAGTAACCGCAAACGCCACTGCTGGTGACTATTGGCTCAGAGCAGGCTTAGTTACAGCCTGTGGAAACAACGACGGAGCTGCAGACATTACTGGAATCATAAGATATGATGCCACCAGCACAGCTGATCCAACTACCACCTCTTCGGTTACTCGAGCTGCTACTTGTGGTGATGAACCAGTCGAGAACCTTGTTCCTCACCTTGCCCTCGACGTCGGTACCTACTCCTCAAGTGCTATCCAAGAAGAGATTCTCGGATTCGTTTTCGACGATTACTTCAAATGGACTCTCAACTCCTCCACCCTTAAGCTTGACTGGTCTGCTCCCACGACCTTGAAGATCTTCAACAACGAGACTATCTGGCCTACTGAGTACAATGTTGAAGCACTTACTACTACTTCTGACACTGATATATGGGCCGTCTATGTCATCGAGGATACCACTGGCTTTGGGATAACCCACCCGATTCATCTCCATGGTCACGACTTCGTATGTAGCTTTTCTCTTTCCCCTTTTTGAGCTTCTATTTTTAGTGGTCGGGAGCGGGTTTTATTCTCACTCACTGCTCCCGGCTCCCGAGTCAAAGAGAATACCGTATGCTAATTTATTCCAGTGGGTGATCTCTCAAACAACCGGAAGTTTCGATCCTTCCAGCACAGCTGTCAATTTAGTCAACCCCCCACGGCGAGACGTTGCCTCCCTTCCAGCAAACGGCCACGTTGCAATTGCCTTCAAGAAGGACAACCCAGGAACTTGGTTGCTCCACTGCCACATTGCCTGGCACGCATCTGAGGGATTCGCTATGCAATTCGTTGAAGACGAAGACAATATTGCCCTCACTATGACGGACGCCGCCACTTACGCCGATACTTGCAGTACTTGGGATACTTACTCCACATCAGCACTCTTCGAGCAAGATGATTCCGGAATTTAAGCACAATATAGCAACGAAACACCCCTTAATATTTAATGATTCGAAAAAACAACAACAACGACATTTCCAACCAGGATCTCTTTTACTTCTCTGGCGGGTTTCGGTTAGTTCTGTAGTGTCCTTTCCAAAGGCCTAATATCTTTTCTTTTGTCAAAGCGTGGTCGATATTGATTGGTGGATGAGAGAGGTTCAATGTGCATACTTGATGATTTGATGTATATATCTGCGCATACGCATGGGAGGAGTTTCATAACGCACGTATATTTAGCTTACAGAATAATTGTATGTTCTCGAATCAAACTTCCGCTCTTTTATTGTCTTGAAATGCCTCGCAGAGTGGGATGGGCAAAGAAGTCACTCATACCTTCAAGAAACACTTTATTGTGCAACAAGATGATTCATTAACTGCTTTTGTACAACTACCCCACGTGTCGCTAGCTTTATGTGGCGTTTTAAAGTTGCCCATCTTGTAGGAAATTTCTTTCCCCTGTTCCGCGGTCTCGCTTAACTCGTTTTCAACCCGATACCCTTGTAAGTAAGACATTACAGGCTCCCCCTGGAAATGGGGCCATCTTTTTGTGAGCCAAGTTCTCAAATTTCCTTAAAGGTCCGGGTGGGGAGTAAACCCATGTCGAATTTTGGACTACCGGAGATATAGAAATTATAGACAAGGTTGAGGATTCAACAATTTCACCAGAACTAGTTGTAATAAGGTTCTCTCCTGTGGAGAACGACAAAGCTCGTGCCAAAGTGGACGATACTAAATACTTCGTCCCAGGCATAACGGGGCCTCCTAAATAAACCCTGCTTTGCTGGGTCCCGCTATGGACTGTTTCGCCTGGGACGAAGTATTAGGTGATCTGGGGGATTGATGTTTTGAGAATGGAGAAGGGAGAGAATCGGGATTCGTCGGGAATCACTGACTTGTTTTTATCGCCAGAGTTTTGTTGGCACTTTGATCTCCAGAATTTGGCGATCCGGCCTTGGGGTGAGGTTTTGCAAAAATCGGAGGTTGGTGCGATAATGTGGGTTTGTTGAACATGGTGGATATCGGCACTTTGAAATCGAATTTTGAATGAAATAACGTTTGGCTTTTGAAGTTCTTCTTCCGCAAAAATCCGTTCCCTAGCTTCTCTTCATCACAACTTCTGGTGTTACCGTGTTACTGTAGTTCTTGTTTTACTTAATGAATGAATCAATACTTTCAAAAAAAAACTGTTGTTAGCTCAAAGAACGATGGCAGAAATGTTTCAAAATTCTAAAACGAAGACAATTGTGAATCCGGGATCATAAGAAACTTCTCTAATAGTTCTAGAATCGGTGAGTGAAGTGGGTTCTACATTGTCAAGTTTATCTTCTCTTGGTCACATAGTATATATTCCACTTCATTACACAATTATTTCGAGATGCTTAATCAAACGCTTCAGAGCTCTACTTTGGAAAATTTGCATTTTCCCATGATTTTATTGCATAACGAAAGGTCATGTTGCGTGCTCTCCATTCTCAGCAGCGAGTAGTACACGTGGATCAATAGAAATCCTGACGCGATTCCTTGTTTACCCCGCGCTTGAAACATCACTACGTCAGGGTTCTAACAACGACGATACTTAATTGAAGAGCCAAGTGTGAGAGCCTACGTAACCATGTTTTCTCTCCTAATCTCATGCCATTCCACTTTATAATAAAGAAACAAACCCAACAGCGAACACCCACAAAACTTTATAATGACGAAGCCTGAGTGACTGGCACGCAATGTCCCCTAACTATATGTAGCGCTCCCAACTGCATGCACTTCTTCGATATAACATAGTGCACTGCTGGATGTGCCTTCACAAATCAATCAACCACAAACTCAGTTCGAACACTAGTTTATTATAATCTACTGTTAAATAAAGTAAAATTCCAGTCGAATAAACTCATAAAAATTCGAACATTTCAAAGATAGAAGATACACCACAAACCTAAGCAGTGCATGTATATCTCAAGAGTAGACATAACACATCTCTCTCTTAGTGTTCTTTACCAATTCCCCCAGGATTAAAAATCCCGTCACACTCCCCCCCTTAGTATAACAAGAAGAAAACTAATTACATAGTTAACCTAAGCCTTGTAAAAAAAATCTCACTCACAAGAGTTACCGAGACCTCCCTCTTACAGCAATTAACTTCTAATCCCTCTCTTTTCAAACTCCCATTTCGACAACAAAAGAACATCCGCCGGTAAAACACCTCCGTCCACAGATATATACAACTTAAACGGTGACTAAGTGTAGTAAAATATAATGTTCATCTGAATTATTCCAGAAGACAGCATACGCAGTGTACACAAGAAATGGCTTGGTGGGGACATTGCTTTATTTCCGCGAGAAACCTACTTGGGCAAGTATTTAGTGAACGCCCTTACCTAATTTTCAGCTCATTTCTCGGCTACACAGACTCCCCCCTTTTCACTACTGTCAGCTATGTACAACGTAAATTTAGGTGAAATCATAAATAAAGTAGTAGAAAATGAAGCTATTTAGACCTTTTATTTAAATCTAACCCTGGAAGTTATTATCTCCTCTATGCTTTACTACCTTTTCAAGAGTCTTTCTAAGCTTTACTATTATATTATCTATTACACTTTGAGGTACCCGGTTCCACTCCTCTACCTACATACGTTTTAAATCCTCCTTATTCCTAGGCTAGACCTTTCTCTTACGTAGCTGCTGTCTTATATATCTCTAAATCTGCTCTATAGCATTTATATCTGGTGACTGCGTAGGGTGAAGGAGCCGCTAGACAGAATAGTAGTATAGAACGTCCTTCGTTACTTTGTGAGAATAAGGGCTAGTATTATCTATAACCAAATGTATTACCTTGCCTCGTCCTAACTTACGTAGTTCCTTATACCAAGGAATAAGCTTTGGCTTAAGATATCTCTTACAAAGCCGGTACCAGTCCACCTCTCCCTTGCCCCTGTCACCACGCCTATATGCCAGCTTGTGTAAGAAATTATGTAATTCGGCTCTCTTTCCAGGTACCTTACGTCCTCTACTAGCCTAGTACTCCTCCTTAGCCCTTTCCTGCTTCTTAAATTGGCGTTCTGCAGTGTGTAACCATGCTACATTGGCCTCGGCTAAATAAGCCTCCGCGTTCTTGATCTCCTGTGTTGTTTCCGGGTTATATATATGATAGGGACCTTGGCGAGAACCTAGGCAGATGGCTCTAAAGAACTGTCTATCAGAATATCCCTTAACTGTCTTACATCGTATGTCTTTGTAGTAGTATTCGTCCTTCTTCTGCCAGTAGTGGTCTACTCCGTCGTCCAGTTCTATACGTAATACCGTAGCGTCTATAAACATAACTTGGGATAAATCTATATCTAGGAGACGCTTTACTGATTTAACTCGTTGTTTCATATGTTCAGGCGTAAGTTCAGGCTTAATTCCTCTCTTTATAAAGGAGTAACCAGCATCGTATAAGGCTTGTTGAAAGGACGATTCTAAGAGGTTCTTACGCTGGTCTATGTTGCCTCAAAGTCTAAGCTCGCAAAGGTGTGTAATATTCGACTTCCGACGATCGTCTCACGAGTTCGTGACCTTATCGACGATCCGTTTACGTAACGTAGAGGTGAGCTTAATCGGTTAGCTAGAACGAGGCTTATTCTGAACGTTTGAGGGTATATCGAGATGTTGGCCCCTTGTATTCCCATTCCGAGTTCGAGCAGCGTTCTCTCTAGCCCTCTTTCTAATATCCCGAACCCCAGTTTCCGAAACAGGGACAGACTCGTCATCTCTGCCTGTCTATTGAAGTGACTCTTCCTAGTTGGTATTCTGTCCACTTCTGCTAACAATTATAGTACGTTGTCAGACAGGGACCTCACGGCGGCTGGTTTTTCGTATAAGCTCTGCACGCCCCTTTGACTTTCTGTGTTTTTTTAGCCATTTTGGTGTTGTGGTTCTTGTTCAATTACAAGGGGAAAAGTAGGTGTTTAGGTGGTGATTGCATCATTTTGGTGCTAAAAAAGTGGTGACGAGCTGAAGGGCGTTCACTAAATACTTGCCCAAGTAATTTAGTTCATCACCAAGAGCCCGACGCCTGACACTGACAAGAATTTTCTCGTCCTTTTTACTCCTATACCGGAAAAGAGTCCTTATCACTTTCTATTTATTAACCACCTCACACTTGGAGTCATACTTTCCTACATATTTACTTACCTACCTATTTACTTATCTTTCTGCTTACTTAAACTCGACCTAATCAAATCCAATCCAACCCAAACCTCATTTTCAAAATTCCATCAAAGCTCTTCGAAGTTATTCGAGACTGTTCCCAACTCCCAGAATATCAGATAAACCCCCCACCCGTCCACTCTCCTCCTTGATCCTTAAAACACGACAATCACTTGAACTTGTCCTTGTAAGAGAGCTGAAAACTTTGTTTACCTATACTGCCTACCTATACTGCCTAATTACCCTAGCTTGAATAGCAAATTAAACCTTGTTCAAAACACCCCCTAACCACCTCTCGACTAGATTCGAAACCTATAACTTCAATCCCTCTTTCGACAATAAAAAATAATTCGACAGCAATAACCCTCTGGCCACCCGCCTGAAATACTACAGTATAAGCAGTTATGATATATCCTTAATTGACTTATCTCTTAAAAGTAGCAGCACTTGATTCACTTGACATAGACAATTATTGTTTCGCCTGGCTCGACGCACCGAACCTGACCATCTTCCTTATATATTAAGAAGAATTTGTATTGCCTTCCTTTTTATTCAAAACCTAGCACACCTCTATAATAATTGACTCACACATCCACCTAAACACCCAATTTTCCCCATTTACGGAGTCCTGTTTCGCCACTTTTACTAAAAACCAAGTCGCAAATCGGAAATCGGAAATCTACACCTACTTATACCTGCATTTCTTACCCCAGTAAACTTACTATATATCCTTGCAGTCTTAAACTCTTTCTTACGCTTAATTACTATTCTAAATAGATTTAGAAGAGAGCGTATACTTATAGTATAGGAAAGAGATAGAGACGAGCAAAGCGAGTACAGGGTAAGACATGTTTACTTTCTCGCTTAAAATGCCTGCCTTTCCTAAAGTGGCTAAGACATTATACAGCTACAAGAAGACTTTTCCTAGCTACCTAGCCTTCTCTTTACTCCTCGGACTCTTTAATTCTCTTAAAGTACGTATACGATAGTGAAGATACGAGGGGGGGGGGGGTTACGATAAAGAGAGTAGAGAGAGCGAAAAGAGGGGGCGGGATAAGGCGGGGGAAAGTTGTTCCTAGCGTAGGTAAGAGGAGTCTATATACTTAAATAAAAGCAAACATTTTTATCTTTATTAAGTGTAATATAAAAGTTAAGGGCTAGGTGATAACGAGTAAAGTAGAGAGACTACTATTTAACTTACCTCTTCTCTTTTTTCTTTCTCTCTTTCTCTCTTTCTCTCTTTCTCCCTAGATACCTGAAATTTACGTTTTAAGATTTCTAATTTACGATTTAGTTATTAGTAAAAAGTGTTAATTAGGATGCCGTACTATTCAATCCAACTTCTTTCGAAACTGTTAGAAGAAGAAATTAATGAATCACCAGATAAGCATCTAAACTACAAGAACAAATTCAACAAAGAGGAACTTCCAAACAGCTCTTAATTATCTAACTTTCTACTCATCAGTCAGACAATTTTAGTTCTTCCCCCTCCGAATCTCAAGAAAACAATACAATCCCCCCAATTACCTTTAATGCCTTCCTAACCACTCATCCGCCTCACCTACCATTCCCAACTCTACCTTCCCTAGCCTATTCCGTGGCCCACGAACCAAACCAAACCACACAAACCAGAAAACTAGTCACACGACCCTACTCGACAGAACTCCCCTATTCCCAGATCACAAAACTACATCTTTCAAAAACGAAGCTGGACTAAAAATTCGACAATAACACTAACACACCCCTCAACCAATCACTTCTATAATCAAGTTATAGAATAGAACCACCAGATAAACCCTCTTCCACTCCCTTTTCCAAATCATCCCCAACCTTGGAGAGACTTAGATCCCAACACCAACACCAGCACCCGTGACCCCATCCTCCTCCCCTCTTTAAAAAGCCCAAGATGAATTGGACTTTGCATTTACTCAAGCTTACCAATTTGAACTCACATCACCTGGTATACTCCTGTATCACCCACACCGCATTCCACATATCACATATACCTAAAGACTACTTGAGTAACCCCGAAATTTTACTTCTTCGCGCCCCTCCCCTACTCCTTCTTTCTCCCCACCTCCCAAAACAGAAGTAAAACCTCGTTTCGAAGGTAGAAGATATTTCGATAGTAAAAACTCCCCAAAATACATATTCTTAGCACCAGTCTTTACCAGATCTTCTTACTTAACTCTGAAACACCGCTTAACTCCCATGAGATATTTGAGCTCAAATTCATATCACCAACCGAGTACCCAAGACCCGACACCGTTTGTTCTCCTTCTCTGCCTACTCTGCCTCCTTCGCTGTCTATTAGAAAACAATTCATTGTCCCTTTCTATTTATCACCCACCCGTCACAATTTACTGGCACCCAAACCTCCTTACTTAACCAACCATACATCATCATACACTAGATCCCTCCTCCAAAAAACACCTGTCCTCATTTCAACCCAAAAGTCTCATTCTGTAAACCTCAAAGTTTTTCCCCATGTCCAAACCACCTCAGCCCTCTCTATAAAAACAGCACAGCCATTTACTCTCTTCTCCCCCAAAGGCCCAAGATTATCTCTCTGATGGTGAATATCATCTTCATTGAATCCACTTCACAAAAGGAAATCCATCAACAAAGGTTATCCGCACTCGCCAACGTAAAGCCTCACCTCAAAAACAACTGACTTTGTACCCCCCTTCCCCCTCCCAAAACAGAAGAAGTAAAATCTCATTTCGGTTTCGACGGTAGAAGATATTTCGACAGCAAAAACCCCCTCTCTCTCAAATTATATTCTTATTACAGTAATCACCAGATATCCTTACTCACACATCCCCTCTTTTCCCCCATAGAAATCCAGACTTCATCATACCACCAAAGCCCGCCCCCCAACCATTCTTTCTCCTCCACATACGTTGTCCCTTCGTATCTATCCATCACCTGTTGTTACACTTCCAACCCCTCGAACCTACTCACCCAATCAACCCAGCTAACCCTCTCCAACACAAAAACAACTCAAATAAAACCCCCTCTCGCAATCTCCAACACCCCCCAAACACCCCCCGAATACCCCTTTATAAACATCCCCTCCCTCTCGCAACAAAGCCCCCCCACCCAATCTTTTCGGAACTCCTTTCTCTAACTCCCCATCCCCTCCATCATTCCCCTCCATCATTCCCCTCTCTATTCCCACCTTCCCCCTCTTCCCCCTCCTCCCCCCTACCTCAAAAAAGGCTAAACCCCAAATCCCAAATCCAGACCCCTACAATCCAGCATACAACATCCCCCAAAAGCTTCAAACCCCCCCCCGAAAGCAAAAAGAAATTCGACGGCAAAACAACCTCAAAGTCCC